>JARJDT010007111.1:0-11996 GCA_030264655.1 Leptusa sp. GC000079
TTAAAGTTGCATTATATTTGGATATTAGCGTTTTGTGTGAAATTGAAAGTTTGAAAGATTTTGCCCGGCCGGATTGCGGGGCTCAACTGGAAAGGGCATTAATTAGAAAAGTTTGCGGGTTTTCTAATACATATTTAGCAATCCGATCTAGTTTGCTAAATTCTAAGGCCAGGAATGTGATGAACGGTCGATGAATATGAAACGTGGAACCCAATACTAATTAGAAAATATACTACGAATGTACGAATACGAATTAAACAGCTTGCGGGCGAATTGTGCACGGCGGGAATTTAATTAAATACGTATTACATGTTGTGTAATTAATTAGTTGTGATGGATTTCCATTCCACCTACAAAGGAATAATAAGGTTCATTGGAGTTTGCTGACTATTTCTTGTAAACTAGTGCCAACTAATAAATTTAAAAAAATGAAATGGTATTGATTCGAAGTAAGGTTATTTAAAATTAAAATTTTGAGGAGGTACGTTTTCTTGATAGCCTCTTGATATCCTTCAAAATTGTTATTTAAACCCCTATCTGTCAAGCTCCCTCAAAATTAAGAAAATTACTATATAACTTTGTCACTGATCTGATGCAAAAATTTCCCTCTCTCTCGTAACTAATTTTTGTTACCGTTCCAAAGACGGAAAAAGTGGAAACAAGTATCTCAGAAAACGACCCAAAATAGGCATCTTCCATTTCATTCCATCTTCCGGAAACAGTTTCCGTACACCAAAAAAACGCACCCTTTGTCAAGTATTATTCAAATAGTTGGATTCAAGACCTTCATAAACTCGTTCATGACATTTTCCCCTTTTTTTCTCTAAAAATTTGAGACTGGTTTGTTGTCCAAGCATCTTGTGTATAATAATATAGTTCCTTTATGTGCTTTACTATCAGTAATGTCCGTTTACAGTTACAAGTTGCAATGCGTTTTGGTTTGTACGTTCGTATACTTTTGTATTCGGCGACAGCCTTTCTTGTTTGCTGTTTTGCTCCCGTTTCATGCACTTTGCCGTTTTGTTTTATTTGCAATACGCTGCTAAGGCTTTCCATTCGTACTTATACACACATAACCTAAAAGGAATCGCACACCATTTACACCCATTCCAAGACTATTCACACCTATTCACCAGAGAATACGAACGAATATGCGGGGAAATGGGAAAAATCGTAAGCAGTTTTTCCCTTTCAAAATAACAAGTCGCACTCACTACAAGCACAAAAACCTAATAACAACAAGGCTCAGAAAGAGGAAACAACGGGATCTGGCAAGGAACCGTAACATAACTTCTTAAAAGTTATAAGTCAAGTTAAGAATTTCTTATTTTTAAGAAAATGAATATTCAATAACACATTTAAAAATCGAATTTGACGCAATCGCCACTGGTAATAATCGAATTTTAAGCGGACCTGAAATTTAATTATCAAATTTCAAAACTCAATTTCTAACTTTTCAAAGTATTTATTTTACGCTTTTAACCCACTTACAAAATTACTTTATTTTCTTGAAAAAGAATCCGCAGATATTCAGTGAACATTGCCCTGGCTGTGACTGCACTGCATAGGTTGTTGCTTTGAACTCCATAATACACTTCAGAGAGCGAAGAAATTTGCGAAAACTTTTTGCAAATTTGAATGTACAGCAGTAACTTTATACGCCATATATTATATTGGCCAAAGTTTTTCATTCATTTAGAATAAATAATATAAAAGTATGAAGTTTCTTCTTCCTTCAGTTTGCCTGAACTGACACGTGTAGATTTTCCAAAGTTTGAATTTCTTTATTTCTTATAATGTCCCAAGAAAAAGAACTTTCCAAAGCATTTCAACATGTTATCACTTCGTTGGCCTTATTTATATTTAATATTTGTTTCATCTTGTCTCTTTCAATATGGCAACTGATTTGTTTTCTTATTTCTTTTTCTCAAACTCAAACTAAATTTAATTCGTGTCTTTGGTACAAAGTACGTGCAAGTGCATGCTTGTCACATGCAAGATAAGAGGCCGAAAAAAGCTTTGCAAAGCGTGTGTACGTGCTGTATCTATGCCCGAAGGACTTCCGGTGAGCGTGCGTTAAAGTACTCAAGAAATCCAGATCCTTTGCCTTCCAGTGCCAGTGGCGTAGACGTAAGTTTGAATCGCGATATATTCACATACTTCATACTAACATAGCATAGACTCAAAGTACACATGACTAGGGCAAGGACAACGTGAAGGATAATAAGGATAATGCAGTTTCTAACTGTAAAGAACGACAATGATATGCCTCTTGCCTTCAGTTCTTAGTCCTTTGGATCGTCACTTCATATATGTATGTACATTTGCAAATTTTGTATGTAACCAAGGATTCTAGGATATTACCAGAAATAATGCTTATCATATGACATTATGCGTCCTCCTGTACATAGTGTTTGTCGTGGTCCTTTTTAGTTACATTAGAGCTTGCATTATTTTCTATATAGTTATGGTATTCTATTATAATATAAGTACAGATATGAGTTGTGGAGATGTTCGCTAGAATGCAGAGGAGAGTTTGTTTGTTCTTGTTCCTGCTGCTTGCTTCGAGTTTCTAGGTTCTTGCTTTATGCTTCTTGTTTTCTAAACTATATAACTAAGAGCCATGGAGACGAAGTCATACTAGCTTCTTACTTATTACTTTAGTGTTAACAAATAATCATACATCATTAAATTTAATTAAAGAGAATTATGAAAATCAGTTGTGTCATTAGAGAACACACAACGATGGATTGGTTTGAAGCATATGTTGCCAGATTCTTTGTTTGCTCTCCATTTTTTTAGATTAAGTTAATTATCATGTAACCATTTACCATAAACTTTTCTAAGTTAAGTTTTATTATTTTCCTTTTGTGGCAATAATTGCACATTAAAAACAATATTTTAAAATGATCAGTTTATGTTTCTGTCTCGTTTCTGTTTGTACAAACAAGTCTAAGCGGTAAAGTTAGCCGAAGCGATGTCCGTCCACGAACAGGACGATATGGGCGACACTGACAAATGTCCTTTGTCGGCGTTATATTCCTCCTCATATCCTGATGTCTTTGCGTCTCGATGTGTCAGCCACCATTGCCTATTCTCAGGCTGCTCTTTCTTTCAACATTCCCAACTAATTCCTAACCTAGACGGTTTGCCGCTTCGAGTTGGGAGTTGTCACCAGAGCCAGACGACATAGGAATGAATTATGAGACGACGCCTTACGCTAAGCGTTTTGTTCTTATAAGTGGTTTCCATCAAGTTCAAAGTGTAAAATAGGCAAACAAAACTGTGAAAAAGTCACGACTAGAAAATGAATGAACGAAATGAAGATCGTGGACGAGCTGAAGATCTAAGGAGAATATGAGAAATTTGTCACGAGCTTGCTTTGCGCGGCGCTTCAACCACTTTGCCGCCAGGCTTTTCCATCAAAGCGAGAAATTCTTTGCGTTGGAGTACTGCACACTGAGGGAATTTAATAATAGTTAAAGCGCCGCTACTTTAAAATCGACCGACGACACTGCCGACTAGGGAAGCTTTTGATAAGGACTTTGGAGCGGTCGGCGAAGACTTTTTGGGGCTTTTTTATTGCATAGTTTACTAACTGTTCTGTTAGCGAAGCGCAAAATCTGATGACACGGAAATGCAGCTACTAACTTTACCGCTTATCCAGCTTCAGAAAATTGTATTTCATTTTATTTTATTTTTTCGTAAAATAACAAAATTGTAAAACCTTAAAGTTGAAGATTCGCAGCATTTTGAGCCAGGTGCATAGTGAAGGCGCCGGGCAAAATCAATGATGCAAAAATGCGGAAAATCTGAAAAGTTAAATTATCATTAAACAGAACTCAACGTTGTCGAAAAAAATGACAAAACGCAACAGCTTGTGATGACTGACGACTGACATGACAAGCTGTTCTTCTGTATCTGAAACTCAGGCCTGAAACGTAACATTTGTATGCGGATTGGTACGTTGTGCAGAGCAGACGCACATGTCACATTGTCACATATACACGTGACAACTGATGTTGTTGAGCTGGATGGATTCGATTATTAGTTTTTCACTTTTTCAATAACGCAAATTGCTTGGGTTCTCATTTGATTTGAGAGCCGAAGAGAACGCGAGAAATGAACGGAACTCAATTGAGTCCAATTTCGAGGAAATTCCTCCCAAATTTTTATAATGGTTCAATTGAAGAAATAATTTATTACCAAGAAAGATTAATCAGTTAATATTTATTGCTTTATTGATTTTTGCTTTCTGGAGTTGAACTACACTTGCTTTAGTTTTTCAGTAAATAAATTTAAGATAAGCTTGATAAATGATAATGGCGAGACGATGCTTTGTGCATGCAGCATACTAAGCAAGCATCAGTTTTCCATTACACATTATACATACAGTGAACTAAAATTAATGAAATTTCTTTAAAGAACAAAAAACGAAATGTGTCCTGTGACAATGTGAAAATAATACGTAAAGATTTTCAAGAAAAGTTAGGTTAGGTTTGGTTATCTCATTTAGGGCATTCTTAATTCCTAACTCACTGATCCTGTAGAATTGAAGGTTATTGAGCTAAGACGTAGAATTGTGAATTGATTAAAGAAGCGAGAAGCGTCGTCCGCTCCTTCAGGAGAAACCAGGAGCGATCGATCCTTGATATTTGTCTTTATTAAGGCAAACTTCAAACCTCCGTCTATCCTTATAGTATACGAATACTAGTCCTGAATGTTCATTGTGCCTATTAGAGTTTCTAGAGTTTGTGCTAGTTCTCTTCTACGTTGAGACGTTGGAGATATCTACAAACAGTCCAACTCTATAAATACTCAGACTCGAAACGTATTCTCAACATCTCAACGCCTTTCATTAGAAATTCAATTTGAAATTAAATAAAGCATCACATTTACTTGCGATAATATTATTTCGGAATAAAAATCAAACCGAATAGAAACACGAACGCCTAAAGTGTTTTTAGCGTTTAGTGCGACCATTGCATTAAATTTACTACTTGGCCCTTTGGGGAATTGCTACTCTTTAAGTGTAGGCAATTACAATCCACTAATTGTTAATTACATTAACAGTGCTTTTTCTCACATTTTCCTGTTGTGACCAAACTCAGCAAAGTGTGTCTTCCCATTGCGGCTTAATCTATGACTTCTTCAAGTTCTTATACAGTTCCTTTGTTAGTTCTTCTAAGTGTCTGGCATTAGCTTTGTTTTTATTAAATTCGCAATCGTATGAGTGTTTCATTAATTCGCCTTCTAATGTTTTGTTTTCTGTTGATTCTTCCTTGTTTGTAATTCTGCTAATGATGATAATTCTTTTCATAGTTTTTTTTATTCGATTTTGATGCTTTTAAGAACTTGGCCATTGCTCAATGTTGGGTCTGTTAGAAGACAAGCGACAAAGCTCTTAAGTATATTGGACTTTTTTATGTGCGGACGTCTTTAACTGAATTAACGTTATTTCCACAACTATAGTTAAGTAGGATCAGCACAGTAATATGAAGAAGATAAACAATAACAAGACATGAATACTAATAAGTTGATAGTTGAAAAGGGCAGATATTATGATTATTTTTAGAGTTTGCTTTTGCCGATAACTTTGGGTTAACTTATGTATTAACCTCTAAAATTAAAATTCTGAAAACTCTATCGCTCTGAAGTTAACAAAGTGGTAAGGTTGCTACTAACATAGTTAACAAATTGTAACAAAGTCTCGATTCGGTTTGCGTGGGTTGTTGGATTCGTGCTGGTTGCCTGCTCCTGCGCGCATGCAGAATTACAACAACCAGAAAGTTTCCCAGAAGAGCGCGCGGAAGTTGGTTAACTAAGAATAGACTGTTAATGATACAAGTTGGGCGAGTTTGAATAATATATGAATTGTAGGACGCCATTTACGCCATCGCATCGTTGAGTCGCCTGCGGCATGCCTTCGAGTGCATCTTCAACAAGGCGTTGTTTTTGTTTAGTTTCTGCATTAACTGCATAACATTATCAGACGTTTATGTTTAGCGTTTCCCTATTGTGTCCTATGTCGTATTAAATTTTCTTAAAAATGAATACAAATTTAATGAGCATTGTTTATTAATATCATTTTTTGTTCATTCTTTTACTATGGAACTTTTTGAATGATGTTGTTTGTGTTTTGTGGTAAACAACAAGTCAACGTCGTTGCACGCTGACGCTGTTTCCACAAAATAATAAATGTTCACGTTCCACGATCGTTAATTAACGCAATTATCAGAGGGTTTCTTTTCAAATAAAAGGTTATAACGAATTTCCTGTTTGTGTTCTTAGGCGTTACAAAACCCACGTAGAACTTTTGACATTTTCGCTTTGCACGTTTTGTTTTTGTCTTTTCCTTTTATTTAACTAATTGATTAATGTTTGTTTGTTTTTTGCGAAATGCGCCCAAAGGGCAGTTCAATCAACGGTTTTTAATATTTACTGAAACCATTTTAATCCAAATGTTTTTTGTTATTTTTGTAATTACCAATTAAATAGAGAAATACTATGATGTATGTTATGCACAGAACACTTTTGACAAGTTTCAGATTGTTGTTGAATTAGTGAGGCAATATCCCAATAAATACGTTGACTGCCGATGGCGCCTAATTGGGGTTGATACAACCCTCGAACAATTGCAAAAATAAACAAACAACTACAACTGGCACAATTGTGTTTTTACTAATTGATTCAACTAGCCATTATTATTTTGCACCACGCTCGTATCGTTATCGTATATCTGATCCGAGATTTATTTTGCGTGTTTGCAGATGTGTCGACATGATGGAGTGGCGGCTTAGTTTCGTTGTCATCCTTGCATTGATTACTTTCGATCATTGCGTTGACGGATTGCCCGATGTCATCAGAATAGGTAAGCTTCATCAAATGAAACTTTAATTTCGGTTTTATAGTCGAGTTACATGATATACAGGATAATCGTTTTAAAATTATACACCCCCGATTTTTTTCAAATGAGTTTACCCCATTTTGACACCTTACTTGTAAGCAAATCTCGTAAGATACACGAAAGTGCAGTTATATTTATGATTTCATAACTTATTGCGAAATTAAGCACGCAATATTGGACGGTTGTGAAATGCAAACAATTTTTAAATAAAATTATGGAAAATTTCCTAATTTTGTTTTGTTTTAAAAAAATGGGTGGTGGATAGTTTTCAAATATAAAAAAGTACATGTATAAGATCTAACTAGCTTAAAGCTCGTTCGCCATAGAATCGACTTTCAAGGTCACGCGACTTGAACGGTTTAAGGTGCGCGCATAGCACTCTTACTGCAAACAGTTTAACCTTCATGCTCGATTCTATTCCGAACGAGCTCTAAGTATATGAATTCTTACAGTGTGATCATTATTGAATGGGATGGCATTAAATGCAGCCAAATATACACTTATGGTGCACATTAAATTAAAAATCTCTAGAATTCCAAACAGAACTTCAAAATTTAAAAATACAAAAGCTTATAGGTGCCGTTGACGTGCTGTACTATGGTTGCGTTGGAAATTTTGCATTTTGCATTTTCCACTTTTACATTTTACATCAAGCGACAGACGACGTCGCACAATTTCATTTATGAATTCTCCAAGTTTGATGTACTTTACATTTCAAAATAGTGCATCGTGTGCTCATTTTAATTCGTGTCTGTGCCGAGTTTACAACTTTTTACCATAGAAATGCACGAGATTGAGGTACATAGGGTTCTCAGTCGTCAGTCGTCTTTGATATTATACTTTAACCACTGACAACCAGAACCCCAGCAAAGACTATCTTTTTATTTACTTATTTGCTCGGTTATTTTTATTTGTTTCGTGATCTGTGTTATTGTTTCCACGCTCCTTGTTCCTGTTTCGTGTTTTATTTCTTTGTCAGTAAATAAGCCTATAGGGTGGACTTGTTATATTTATGTCGTTCGCGTCATTTCTTCGCCCCATAAACTTATATGCCCGCAGTTAAGATTATTTGCTCTGTGCTTTTCTGTATAACTAGTAAAAATAAGCATAATAATAAGCATAATAAGAGTTAACTCATTTGGAAGCAAATCAAATCAAAAGAAATGTTTGAAAATAATTGTGGTTATTAAAATGCGACGAACTACATGCTTCAGTTCAGGTTATGTAACATAGTTTTGTGCTGAGAAAATAAAGTAGTACAAAAATGCGCATCAAGGATCAAGACATGTCCCAAGTGTCTCCATTTTTTTTTCAGCGTATTAAGGTTCCTGAACGTTTGGCGCATTTTTCTTGTCCAGGCTAGAAAAATACAGAAAACCTACGGAAATAACATGATGATAAATGCAAAACGCTATCCGTTGTCCTTCGAGACGTTGACCCCGAAACCCTTGACGCCTTGACCTTTCAAACCTATCATTTGCCTTTTTTATCTCTTCACTAAAATATGACTATTACAGCAATATCCAGAATTTGCTCATTTCTTTTATAACATTTCCAATATTTCGACCCAAAATGTCCAAGCTGCTTGGGGTCTGTCTTTAAGGATGTCACGTTAGTGTCTTGTGTCTGAAGGGCTAGAGTCCGTAAAATCAACACCCGTGATGCGCCGATGTATCTCGTCGTAGACATAAATCCTTGCCACGCAAACGCCAAAGGTCTTTCACACGCATTTTAGCTCCTAACCGAAGCCGACAACTGCCTTGGAGCCGGGAGCCGGGAGCCAAGGCGACCGCAACAGCCAGGCCAGTCAAAGTTGGGGTTATGTGTTGGTTAAGGACTCAGGATTGTGGGTCTGCTCACGTTTGGGCCTATACCAAAGCTGACTATACACTGTGGATGTGGAACACTGAAAGTTGCAGAGATCGGAGACTTGCTGTGCGCTCTCTAATAACTGCTAGACTGCTTGTAGCGTCCGCCATCATAAATATGAAAAGTTAGGTTACAACAGTACATAACTTACATGCTCGTAGTATAAGTACATTAGCGAAAGCGGCGAAATTAAAACTATGGAAAAACTAAGGTTAAAGTATCATCATAATCATATTAATGAAGACTGCATTCTGCAATTGCAATAATTATGTTTGGCATCCGAATGAATACTGTACGCTCGTGTACACCTTTCACAGCATTACATTTTAATTAATGCACATTCTCGGGTTTCCTCATCTGAATGCGTATTCTACCAATCCGATGCAATTTACAATTTACGCTTTGTAGATTGGGTTAAGTGGAGATATGCAATAGTCACTGACACCGATGTAGCAAATTCGAATTGCTACAAACATAACCTAAACTATAAATAGAAATAGGTACAGACAGATAGATGGATGCTAATGCATAAGCACAAGTGCCGGGTGTGGTTTCACTATGTAAGTAATTATGCTTAATAATATCCATTCGATGATATTACTAATTCCTTTACAAACTATAGGTATTATAAAGTCTACTAATGACACCTGACAACTTGAAATATATGTTCTAGGTTATGTGATACCATGTATTGATGTATTTTCTAAATATGCACACTTTACGCTAAGTGACATCAGTATAACACTTGCAAATTTGTTAATTCGTCTGTTAATACTTCAGAAATTAAAATGTTATCGAGATAGTTTTCAAATTAGGTTAGCCTTTCGCGGTTGGTGAATTAATTACTGCGGCATGGCACGAGTAACTTTTTAAACAATTTTTGCTTTTTCTTTTCTCATGTATGTAAGTACTATGCATATGCATGGTTAAAGTTGGTTATGTTGTGTGAAGTTCAAAGTAAACTTGGACTTGGACTAATTTGCAAACGTGTGCGCTCGTAGTTTGCTTAGTATTTCAGAGGCGAGTTTGTTCTAGCTACACATGTACTCGTTCCTCTCAACTAATTTCACATGTATATGTATAGGTACGCAAGCAAGAAGTGGAACAGCATTGAGGACAAAGTAGTCCAACATCGGGTTCGAACATTGCTATTTATTTATTCATTAAATATGAACAGTCGACGAATGCTTGGAGTTTAATTACTTCACGTCGCAAATTAATTAATGCTTAATTACAAAAAGGTTAAAGATACATTTTAACCTAACCTCCAAATATTTTAATGTATACCTATATACATACAATGTGGATTTCCAAAGTTGCTATTGAATTATTGATTTATGAATTAATCTTAAGCCCGTACAGAAGGACTTTTCATTGTTTGAATTGCTATTGTTTGCTTTGTTATAACCTATATTTTATGTGAAGCTGCATTCTGTTTACGCATTGAAAAAGTATTAGGATCAGAACTTATGGGAAAAATTTGGGGTCTATAGCTTTCGCATTTCTTTTTGTCTATGGCTTTTGGGAATTGAATAAATATATTGACTACCGTAGTATATCCTAACATCGTCCTCGTATCAAGTTGGAGCGGCAGCACGAATAAAATTCCACCGTTTTGTATGTTACAACATAGCTATACGCAGAGGTATTTATTTGTAAGGTCGAGAGCTATAGGCTATAGCTACGTATAACAACAAAGTATGTATCCAATTTGATAAATGATTGAACCGTCTATTGGGTATAATATGTATTTCTTCTTAATCCCATCATAAGTATAACTGATTACAATGCGTACTTTTCGTGAATTATGTTTCTTCAAAAATGCCATAAATTAATGCTCATGGTTTTGGATATATCAATTTATAAAATATATCAAATAATCTCGTTAAGATAGATTCGAAATGAATCATAAATATTCGAACTGTTTGAACATTATTTAACAAGCAATTAGTTTGTAATATTTCATTAATTACATTTCAATTATGCTATAGTCTTACTGTGTCTAGTCAGCAATACATATTCAGAATGCATCAACGATTAGGACTAGTGAATAGGATGTTACAAATATCCATTGTTCATGCTCATGATTAATAATTAGCTTAATTGCTAGGACTATTCGCAATACAATGAATATTTCATATTGCCGTTGCTGATAATCGAACATTCGAACAAACCCATTTCCTATGCCAATTATTACCAGTGTTTTGTTACTTACATACAAAATTATGCCCAGCGGGCGAAAGTACTGTAGTAGGCTTTACTTGTAAACTAGTGGTGTTTCGGCGCTAATTGCACATGAAATAATTCTAACATTTACCAATGGTAATGGCTGATGCCTATAACAATGCGTGAAGACATTGATTGTGGAAAATACGGTTTAATTCGAAATTATTGTTTCAAGTTGCGAACAATAATATTGAACTACACTGTATAGTTTTATTTGGTATATGCATGTATAATGACTGCCGTTTAATTAGTATTTAATTACTTGCTGGTGGTTTGTACAAATTTATTTAATTTCTGTTACTGCAAACAAATGAAATTAAATTGTTTTGCTACGACAAGAATCCTGTTGATATACGATAGTTATAAGCCATGGCTCCATGTTATAAGCAAACTGTTGATTTTCGATTTACGTTTCAGGTGGCTTATTTCATCCAGCCGATGACAAACAGGAAGTGGCGTTTCGGTATGCCGTCGAGAAGATCAACAACGACAGGACGATCCTGCCGCGCTCCAAGTTGAGCGCGCAAATCGAACGGATGTCGCCCCAGGACAGTTTTCACGCTTCCAAGAAAGGTAACATCTCACAAGTCAATAGTTAAATCATTTTTTTTTCTCAGTTTAGAAACACCTTATGATTATTTCTAAGCAGAGCAATGATGTGTGATGCTAACAATTTCCAAGGTTACCTTTAACTAGATTTCATCCTTTAAAAAGAAATTATTGGTTTTCTCACTGTAAAGAAACGATTTGATTCACAGTCACCCGACGATCTTCTTCAATAAAAGCAACTTTGTTTTTGCTTTCGATGTCGAACGTTCACGTTACCACGAGCGATTTAGCCCTTTTAGATCAAAATGTTCCGCGGAGCTTCCGGAATCTTACCACTTTATCCACGTCAAGCGGCCACGTTTCTTTCACCAGCGCGACGGCACGAGCTGCATGTGACTTGGCGTTTGCATCTCACTTTTTCGTCATTTATTTCAGCATTGCTGAA
>JARJDT010007122.1:0-16752 GCA_030264655.1 Leptusa sp. GC000079
AATTTTGTTAATTCATTTTTCCAAAGTCGTTAAAGTCGTCAAGAAACATTTTAAGGCAGCAAAATGCTTTGTTCTTATAAAAACAATGTACAAATACGCTTTTAGTGTTCATATTAATAAATATTGCATAAATATGCAAACAATACAAAACATATTGAATTATAAAAGTTTATTGACTCAAATCGGAAAATCTGGAAAAAACCAATTGGAAATATCGGAAAATATTTGTATAACATTTACAAAAACAAAAAATAGTACATCAATAACTAAACTATAAATCTATAAAATCATATCAAATTATTTATTTACGATTTACGAAAAGAAATTAAATATTTTAGGCCTATTGTACCAAAATATGTACCTATAAATTATATTGAAAGAAAAGTAACTAAGAAACGTAACTAAGGAACGTGTTGCTTGTTTGGTGTCGATGTAACTAAAATATTGCGCGCATTAAAATAAATTACTAAACATTCTAAAAAATACACAAATGTAAGTCGCATAACTCGCATATGAAACTACTGAAGAAAACAGAAAACATGTTTGTCTTATTATAAAATATGTATACATTTGCAACTCGGTTTGAAATAAATTAATGTGAAATAAAGCAATGGTAATAAACAGGAAAATGCAAATTCAACAAATACTAATACTATTAGAATATTACAAAGTTATAATAAGTTGTCAAAGTCAAATAGTAGATACTCATTTTCTCATTTATTTGTACAAAAATCGCGCATTGCATTTATTACTTTTAAGATGAATATATCAAAATAATTAAGTATTAAAATGAAACAACCGAAAGCTATATGGTTAATATTAAATCGTTATATGGATTAATTCGTGTAAATTATTAGTCAATTAATTTGTGTTTTGTTACTTGTTGTTTGTTTATTAGTATATTAGTTGTTGCGTTGTTAGAAAAATTCTATGAAAAAATTATTTTAAATTTTTACATATATACTATATTTAAAAACATGTACCTAACATTAAATGATAATGCAAAAATAATTTAATATAAAGTATTTACGATTTATTATACCTATAGGTATTTACAGAAATGCCAATTATATTATAACAATTCAAAGATTATACTTATATTATATGAGCGAATGTGAGAGATTATAAACATGTTGTAAAGTAAAGATTTGGGATTTTGCGTATGAATAAAATATAATTGAATGTTGAATACAATTATAATTTTAATGTTCCGTAATCTATTCCAAGAAAATACAAACTAAATGTTAAATTGTCGATGTTAAATTTGAAACTATTTACACGCATGCGCTTTTGCTCTTTTGCACATGAAAAGTTACTGAAAGTAGGAACTTTAACTTTATATCCACTGTTGGTCATGAAAACTGACCAAAGAAGGCCACCAGAGGGTTCTTTTCGTAAGGTTGTATAACTATACGCATGCGCCTACATTATTAAACAAGCGAATAGGTCGCGCCATCTTTTTTTATCCTGTTCAACATCAAAATTCCTACTGCTGTTTCTGGAAGTATAAACATAAATATCCTTCTGTGGTACATCTACTGCAAAAGTAGGTTAAGTACGGTGTGTTGTATTTGCTTTTGTATTTGCGTTGGTTGGTTGGTTGGTGCGTTTCTTGCTTATTTTGCGCGCCTTAAAAATGTATTAACAATAAAAGAGTTCCAAACAAACGGATTATGAATAAAGAGACGATTACTGAGGATATAATCGAAATATCCGACGATAGTGGCGATGGGATCGATTATGGAGCAGGTAATTGCAATTTGTTTACATTACAGCACATGTGTAATAATACTTAAATTATTTGAAAATAAATTCAAATAGGAACGTCCGGGGCTGGAAGTAGTTCGAAATACAAGATGAAAAATCCACCATTTGGGGACCACGACGAAGATGATGATTCTGATGAAAGTGATGATGTGCAGTTCATTGAAGAAGAAAGTGAAGAGGAACCTGACTGCGAATGCGACACATGGGATGATGACTGCCTCGTCTTACAAACTGCAGTTACCACTAAACCATTAAAAGGGAGTAAGTAACTTTTAGCAATTAATTATAGTAAAGTAATTAGGAAGTTATTTGTATGAAGAAAATAACAAGTGTATTGAGTTGCCTACCATAAATTGAACTAAAAAAATAAATTTGTAATTTTTGTTCAGTACATCACGTAAAATTCATCTCACCTCCGTGCCCGGAAGAAGGCGACGCAAAACGCCTAAAATTAAGCGTTGAAATGAACGATAACTTAAGCGACGAACAATTTTTCAAATCATTGCAGGAAAATTATCTCAACGACAACGCCTTTGAAGAGAAAAACTGCGAACTCATCTGCGATCCATGGAAAGTTCTCGTCATAAACAATCTACTAGCAGATGTCGCTATCCTCGACAAAGTCCGACAAGAATTCAACGAACTTGGTTGGAATATTCGAACAATGGACCTATACGAATTCAGCCAATCTGAAGACTTGAAAGACAACCACGACGAACACATCACAATGGTCTACGATTTCCTGAAGGGCGACCTTCTTGATTGGGTATCCAAACTCACCAGCATTGATCTGGTCTCAGTGTCGGCGACTTGCAGCTTTTACAGCGACACCGATTTTTTACTGGTCCATGATGATCAACAAGATACGCGCGCAGTTGCCTTCGTTTTGTACCTCACAGGGAAAGAAGGTTGGTGCATTGATTGGGGCGGAAGCTTACAGCTTCTCAATTGCGATGAAAACAAACAACCGCTAGATGTCGCCAGAAACATACAACCTAGGAATAATCAACTAGTCTTGTTTCCCGTCTCGGATAAATCATATCATCAAGTTGAAGAAGTGCAGTGTAAAGATGTCTGTCGCCTGAGTATCAACGGATGGTTTCATACCAAAGAACCACTTACCTTTGAAGCGCCCCATTACATACCTCCAATTGATGGGCTTTATGGTTTGGAGATGCTTGAACCAATTGATCTTCCCCTGAACCTAGAACTAGGCAACCAAACACACACCGAAGACAATAATCACGCGGAAAAGGCCACTGATGAAGAAAACAAGAACAAAGAAGTGGAATTACTCATAAAATTAAAAGATTACATTGATGAGGGTTACTTAGTTGAAGAAACGGTAAACTCCATTCAGCGTTACATTGAAGAACACTCAGAGATGTCGCTAGATTTGTACTTCAACGAAGATAAATTTAAAGCGCTATACAGTGAGTTACAAAAATGGGAAATTGACTGGAAACCGATGCGTCCCTCAAATCGGAGAAAGTATGAATATTTAAGTCATACAACGCCATCTAGCGACTTGGATCGTTGTCCTACGCTAGGTGCAATCTTGAAAATATTGAGATCTAGTGAATTCTTTCAATATTTAGATCAATATACAGGGTTGAACTTGAAGACAATGAAATGGGAACTTCAAAAATGGACGCCTGGGAGCTATTCATTGATAACACAGGATAACCTGGACAGGTTAGACCTTATGTTTTGCATCGGCGATACTGATATCGTCGGTGGTAAAACGCATTACGTCACTCTTGAAGATGAGGTACAAACGGCTCTTATTACCACAGGTTGTGACGTTAACTACTTAAATCTCGTTTATGGCGATACAGCGCGATATACGTCGCTTATCAGTAAATATAGCAAGTCGAAGTGTTTTTATATGTTTATCGCTTCATATTATGAGAAGCAACATACCCAGTCTAACAATAAATAATGTTTGTTAAATTAATATTTTTTGAGAAAAAATATTAATATTTAGGTAGGGAATATTTTTGTAAACCTTAAAATGGCCCATGGGCATTGATATGTTAAAAGTGACATATTGATAGCTAAGTAGAAAAATACAATTTTAAGGTTAAGTTAAAGTAAATCAATAAATTTTAATTAAAAAAATAGTACATTGTTAAAATTATTTCTTCTTTTTATCTTTATCCTTGGATTTTCCTTTGGATTTATCCTTGGAACTAGAGCTACAAGTGCTCTTGGTTTCACTCTCATCGATATCTTTGTCCTTGTCGACGTCCATCTTGGCGAATTTTTTCAGTTTCATAATTTTTTTCTTGAGAGTTTTGCCTTTCTTATCTTTTTTTTTGGGACTCTCGACTTTTTCGCCAGCAACGGCTACCTCATCCCTCTTATTGGCATAAGTATTCATAGAATATGAGATGCTGCAGTCTTCTTCAATGCCGCGCACGCGATCCATCTCCAAGCATTCGACAATCTCCGCGCGCAGATTGACAACCTCGACGAGCCGTTCAAGGAGTTGCGTTTCGCGCTCTTTGTCCGTGTCGGTTTTGCAGCTGGTCAGCATCAAGCAACGCACTTGATACTCGATTTCAGCCTGTTCTACTTCAAGGCGATGTTGCCGTTTCCTGCAACAATCAAAATAAAACAATTGACACACTGGGATTGGGCACGAAAATAGCCGACTTACATGTACATTAGTTCCGCTTGTCGCCGACAGAGTTCGTTTTTCTCGTTAACGACCTCGAATAACTGCAGGATCAAGTCCTCCGCTTCGATTGGGATCCTAGTGGCGTTCGGATCCGCGTCGGGTCCTTCGCATTGATCCCGAATGATCGTTTCGAGTCGTTCGCCTTGTTTGGTCAAGCCCTGCAGCTGCACCTCGATGATGTCCAACTCTTTTTTCAACTCAGTCATTGGTAGCGCTTTGATTGCGCGTTTCTGGGGCACAGGCAGAGATGGTGCTTGCCCTTTGCGGCGCTTCCATTTACCTAATGTGCTTTTGTCACCTACTCCAAGTAATTGCATTTGTGATTGATGGCCGGATTGTGTTTGACGATTTGCTTCGTCTTTGGCTACTTTCTCTTTTTCAAACTCCAACGACGGCGCATTGCTTGACTCTTCAATTTTTAACGTTTTGGTCAAGTTGGCAAGATTTGAATTCGAATTGCTAAGATTTAGAGAACTATTTGAATTTGTGGTCGAAATTATTGGTGAGTGTGTCGCATTTAACATCATTGCTGGACCTGCAGGTGTTGACGTTGATGGAGGCAATGGAGCGCGTCTTATTTTACGCGGTCGCGGTGATTGTTGCTGTAAAAACCCATAAAACAATGATTTCTTTACAAATTCTTTTAAAGCGGTAATTTGGTAACATTAGATGATTTCGTTTCGCTTTGGGACGCGAAATCATCTATAGTTTCGCGAACATACACGAATATAACCGAACGAATTAAACTAGTAATTTACTAGGGAATTTTATCAATATACTTCGGATACTTACAGCACTAGTTGAAGGACTGGAAGTAATCGAAGGTTGTGGTGATTGTGTCGTCGGCGAAGAATTGAAAGGAATTGGTGGTTTAGGCGCTGGTTTCTTTTTGCGCAACGTTGAAGGAACACTAGATGAAGAACTAGCGAGTGAATTCGACGAACCACCGAATGACAAACGTTGACTTTTCGCTTCGATCATGTGTGAATTGCTGCAAAGATTATTTAACATGACCACAACCGACTTTTAACATTACACAAGTGATACAAGTGATGAAAAACAAAGTAAATTCATTGAATTTCAAAGTGATCAATGTAATTGAGCAATTGAACTATTGAGCGAATTAAACCAAGTTGACTTACGTTGACCTGTCATCATCGTCCTCGTCGCTAGAGAAGGGATTCAGACTAATAGGATTCATCTGCATGTTTGGTCTGACACTAATGCGTTGAACACGTAGCGATTTATAGCTTTCCGGAGTATCCCCAGTGCTTCCTGTCGTCAACTTATATTCCGAATGTCGCGGTAATACTTTTTTCGATTTCTGCTTCGTGCCAACTTCCACTGTCGGTTCGTCATCTTCATCATCGCTAAACGGGTTGAGCGACATTCTTTTGGGAACTGTCACAATTAATTCATCATCCTCATCGCTCGAAAACGGGTTCAGACTCTTCGTGTTGCTGCTGCTCCCACTAGGGACGTGCAACCCTTCTGGTTTGAGAAGTGACCATCTGGGAACAATTCTTTTCAGATGTTGCGGTTTTTCCTCTTCTTCCTCTTCGCTTTCATCGTCGTCATCGCTGAACGGATTTAGTGATTTCTCTGCACTTTTTGCTTCTTCGAAAGGATTTGAAACTACCCTGCTATTCAGCTCGTCCTTTGAGAATTCCTCAGACGAGACGGTTATAATTGAATCATCACTAATTTCTATAATACTACTGATCTTCGATTCACGTTTTAAGTCATCGGAAGAGTTCAAAATGGATGAATCAGCGACAGAAGTCACTGAACTAATGTCATTTTCTTTGGTACTAAAGTCCGGACTTTTCTCATCCATCATGTCACTATGGTTCTTGTTCTTGTCTAATACTTTTACGTCACTATCACTAATACGCGCTGGCGAACTATTTACACTTACATTAGTTAATTTTAACGAGTCCGGCACACCACTATCACTATTTACTTCACTATCAGCAAAACTTTTGTCCAACTCCAAGTCTTTATCATCGGGCGGTTTACTTTTGGGCAATGCAGGCGGCACATCCGTATCCCGCCTTTCAGCATCAGCATCAACATCAGCAATGAGTTCCTGCATAAAGTGCGTACGTGCCAATGTATACTCGGAACAGTCGCTCTCGGGCATTTCCAGCACGGCCGTTTTAAACGGCGTGGCCATTTCGTAGAGTCCGGCTTTTTGCTCATCGCTGAGCGAGCGTGCTAGCAGCGACACGTGCGGCACAATGTGCTCGGGATCGCCGCCATTCGGGCACGTTTCGCAGCAGAACTGCCCGTCGACTTCCGTCTCGTAGTAATTGCCTGCTGATAGTGGTTGGTCGCAGCGTGCGCACCGAAAACACGCGCTATGATAGAGTTGCTTGCCGGCGATAAGGCGGCGGTCGACTAAAAATACGGGAAGTTTACATTTGACGCAGGGCTTGTCGCGTGCTATTTCGATGCCGGCGCTGCTTCGTATGGCCATCTATAAATAAACATTATTGTTCAATCCTCTATCGCTCAAGACTGGTCACACCACGCCAAAGCCCAAAATGTACAAGAAACAAGAAAAACGGTGCAAAAACTACTACTGCTAACTACGACGATTGATTATGATTGTGTGAAAATATCAGAAAATGAAGACAGAGCAGTGAACTATTTGACTATAGTTACTAGGTTACTGGAAGTTGTTGATTGGTCGATGGTGGCTTATGAATAAATTACCTTTAGCTTAGCAGAAAATTTCTGGCTTGTATTGTCCCATTATATCCAAGCTTTCCTCCTAAACACAGACAAATTTAAAGCACATAAAGCACGATTCACATTCTGACACTGTCAAATGATGAAATGTTGTAATGTTGGATGGTGAAGAACCGATAAGTACGCGCAATTGTCGTTTTTGTGCAATGCTAAACTAAACATCAAAGCAGAAATTGAATGCTATGACTAAGAGTTGACGACGATTGCTTGGTATTTGCTTGAAACAAACGTGGTCGTCGAGACTAGAAATAGACTGACCCAAGTCCACCAAAAGCAACTAAACATGACTAAAGCCAAAGCCAAAGCCGAAGCAGCCTTCATAGTTTCAATCAGAGCAATACGTGTTTTGTTATTTATGTTTGAAGTATGGTAATGAACGCCAAGCCAAACGTTACGTTTCTTTCTCTTTTATTTCACTTCGTTATTTAATTTTATTCTCAAAGATTTTTAAAGTCGCTGATAACGTTTGCAATTAAAGTTATTAAACAAACAGTTGAGAACAAGAAAAGCAGTTAAAAAGCGAAAGGTAACAAATTAAGTTTGTAATAAAACTCGTGCAACACAATGAAAACTTTGCAAGTTCCGAATGAAAATGAAAATGTTATCTCGTCTTGTGACTCTTGAGTTTTGTTGGTGTGAATTTCCCAGTGAGTCTAATGCAACTAATTAGAGTTAATTGTGCGCTACTAATGTGCAGCTGTGCACAATGAAATGAAATAATATCAAATTAAATGTTATTAGACATGAAATTGAAAAGAAAGTCACTTTTTAGTGCCCGCTGTGACAATTTGCGCGCGCGCGCTTTCTTCTGTTTCTGATAGAAATTTTACAATGGCAACCAGTGGCGCACCCAGGATTTTCAAGGGGGGGTGCCCAACATATTTTGTGAACATTTACTTTTGAAATTGAATATGAAATAAGCAAAATTGTATTACATTATTAAATAAGTATGTTTAATTTCCTATTTTTCTTTGACAGTTCTTGATTTCTTACAGGAGTTTGAATACGAAAAGATAAAAAAGATATAGAAAAAAAATATGTTCTTATGAAGGGGGTGCCCGGGCACTCCGGCACCCCCCCTGGGTGCGCCACTGATGGCAACAATGTAAGATGAGTCACTTCAACTTAAAAGGTTAATTAATTGTCTCACTCACAACTCACAATTACAATCACCAAGCCAGTAAAGTGCAATTAGGAACAAACATGAAAAAATGATAGACAAAAGCAGTCACACAAAACAAGCAAAACAGCAAGAAGAACCAAACTAATTCAAATACATTCAAAATAAAGTCAAGTTAATAAGTTAAAGTTCGTTGTCGCTTTGCACTTTTCATCCTTGTTGTTTACGGTTTAGTTGTTGGTTTGTTGTTGGACTTGCATTAACAGATCATTAACTTTTGTAAAGCAAAGCAATGCGAACACGCACGCAAAAGCAAAACATAAAATAGACGACACAAAACACGACAGGACATAATACGAAGAGACATTGTAGACGACGTAAACATTGCACAAAAAAGACAAAACGTACAGTTACGAATAATGGTTGTTTGGATGTGTGTGCGGTTGAATGTTGAAATCAGGTCGATTGAGGACAATCAACGCTAATCGCTAATCGAATTTGGTTGTCGCGCTTACCTTAGTTGGCGGGCTGGCCGATGACGGCAGCACGCTTCGGTCCGGAACGGGGGCTTGTCGCTTGGGTGCGATTCTTGACGGAGACGAACCTATAACAACAATACATAGATAATTTTTATTATCAATCTTCAAATCAATCAAAAATAGAAGATTTTTATGCGAGGCACAGAAATTTCATTTCAATGCCGCTTGCAATATATAAGTGAGGATTGACTTCTATGCCTAGGCATAGAAGTACTTCAAAGCATACGCATTGAAATGCAACTTTAGTTGCTGTCATTGCCGCAGAGAAGAACCTATTCGAATATTCGACTTATTCGATTACTTTCGGATAATTATAGGTACTAATATTCGATTAATATCCGAATATTATCGGATGGCATTTATTGTATTTTAATCGCTCATTTGTTGACGTTTTTGTCGTTTGTAAGCTTGTTAAGCGTTTTCCGTTTTTTCAATGCTTTTATTTATTTCTGTTCTGACTTTCTTTTAGATTACACTTTATTATTTATATTCGAATGCATACGATTACGATTTCTTATTCGAATATTCGTTTTTCTCTATTCGGATATCCGAACACCCGCATTAACACCGTGGAAATAACTTAAAAAAAAACTGAAATTTGAAACACCCTGTATAATTGTATACGATAAATTAGCAATTCCGACAAGTACAACTCGCAAGTGTAAAAGAAAATTTATGAAAATTACTGCCGACTGAAAAATACTAAACCTAACCTATAAAAAAAAATTAACTACAAATAGACAAGTAACCATGGTAACCACGCATTAACCATGCAACGCTGTGTTAGCTGTGTACTGTGAATGCAGATAATTTCCCTTTTAAACCCATTGTTCTTTTCTTTTTTTTACGTGTTCGGTGTTCAACCTCAGGATTGAGCTTTACAATGGCATTGAACATGTAAGTACATGAGCATTGGTATTGTTTGTTGTGTTTGGAGTTATTAAGAAAAGTTGAAGTTAAAACTGCAAAAGGTCATTCCCGGTGATGCTCTATGGCATCTATGGCAATAATTTCGTTTGAAGTGATATGCGCAATACATGCATCAGTAAAACGCTGGAAAAAAAAACTAAGAGAAAAAAGAATTCAATTTTATTGCGCGTTTAATGGTCCAAGGCGTGCAGGTAAATGCAGGCAAAATGCTGTTGAAATGTTGGAAATATAATAATAGCGTGATTTATAATCGCCGGATGTTGTGTTCTTCACTTCTTGTTCTTGCGAACGACGCAAATACAATCAGCGCACGGACGAATCGAACACATTTCATGCTTTTAACTTCTTATTACTCGCATTATGAAAACGTCAATAAACAAAAAGACACAAAGAAACAACCAAAACGAAAATGTTTGAATGATAGAAAAAATTAACTATCGTAGAGAAAGTGACATAAAACCGAAAACGGAAAAATAAATCGCCGATCAACTAGCTATTATGCTTTTACGTAACAGACATCCAACGAATATGAGGCTGAGTTGCAGGTGTTATAAACTTATAAAGTCAGAGATATAAAAATGTTATTAAAAATTATTAATCATAAATAAACTTTCATCTTCATTTGGTTTTGGTCGGATCGCAAGTCAAGTTCATCAAATTAACTTTCTTAACTGAACAATCAACAACCAAATAAGTTGAATAAGTATTTAAACGCAGTTTGCACCTTAGCTCAAACGTCAAATTAGACGATAAAGAAAAGAGTTAACAAGCTGCTTAAAAGACGCCGCCTTAACTTTCAAATCTAAATCTAAAAATAAATTCATATTCAAATTCAAGAACATTATTACTACAGCTAGAACGCAGAGACTAAGCGATTTAAATGATTGATAAATGGGCGTTTGAAGTAGATAATGATCTTGTTAAAGAGTTACGAGCTGTTTCTGCATGTTTCGCATTTCAATTTCGAGCTTCAAATGCTTGCGATAACTAAACAAAAGCCAATTACAAGAAGTACAATAAATAAATTCAAGTTGTGAAATAAAAATTCGAAATAAATCAATCAATCAGTTCAAATAAAGTATCTAAATGGAAACACAAACAGATGCCGCCACAATATGTTTGCATACTTAGAAAAATATCGAAAATCAATACAGTTTGAGGTATGCACAGATTGTTGCTGCCCTGATGGTCTCATGTTGATGCATTTAAACATAAGCAACAACAGTTCAATAGTTGGTAATTCCTGTTAGTAGTTAGTTCTTGGTCTTGGCTTGGTCGTCGAAAGTGTACACATGCACGCATACGGGCTACACTTCTATTCTTGTAATAAATATCGACAGTGGCGATAAATCAATTGAAACTAGTTAAAGTTAAGACTTATTACAATTTCAAGAGAATCATGAAACAACAATCGTTTAACTTCAACAGAAAGCGAATTTGTTTAGGGAGTGTCTGTTTTCTGTAATTCTATAATGTAATAAACAGGGTGAGATAGTTAAGTAATGTCGCAAATAGTAGATTTTTAAGCAAGACACAAATATTTAATTTCAATGCCGAGCGTATCTACATATTTATGAAAACAATTAAAACCATCTTAAAATTTGAAGTGTAAATATTCGTATATTCATTAATTGATGTGTAGCGACACCTGTCGGACAGGGGTACAAGCTTTTATAACTCGCTGTCATATAAATCACATGGAGTGAACTGTCATGGGTATGCCCGTTTTACAGTGGCGGTCACTAAAACGACGGTTCAATCCATGTGATTTGTGACAGCTTGTTGACGTTTCTTATGAAATGCAACTTTAGTTTCGGGCATTGCCGCAGATTGAAGATAAAATAACATAATTGAGTTATTAAAATGAATGTAAACAAACGCTAAAAATGTAAATGATAGAAAAATAATGGCATCGATTAAGAAAACCCACGCGTTGAATTCCCCTCAAGAAACAATTGCCATCTGGGAATGTTGAAATGTCGAATGTGCACAAGATAAAGTGTAAACATTGCAGCAGTGCAGTGCCTTTTGCATTATCAATTGTGCAGCGGCGAGCAGCAAATTGTTATTGTGAAACGTCCATTCTCGAAATGCTTGCTGTACTTCTTTCTTTCTACCTAAGGTATAAAGTACTTAGTTAGTTCATGTACAGAGGTATTTGCCAAAGCAATTCAATCGGCGCGAAGCGATATAATTCCAACAACGACATTGCAAGGCTGTTCATTCTCACCATGGGGCACATTTTACTCTAATAAATATTTCAATTGTGCAACACTCGTGCACGTATTACAAAGCGCGCGCGCCACGGCAATAATTCCAACGATAATTTAATGCCTCCGGTTTGCACATTGCACAGACACTTTTTTGCAAGCAATTTCTCGCGATCATTTCATATGAAGCGTTGCTTAGCAATTAATTAACAACAATTTTTACGTAATTCAACTTTAATCTCATAGAATTTCGAAATTTATAGGTTAGCTCATTTGCATCTTATGCCATCTATAATTAACTGACGGAAGTCAAGTCAATAGCCGACGACGACATTTTAAAATCGTTGTAATCAACTGTAATTGCAAGAGCTGTTTCTACTAGCCGATTAGTCATAGTCAGTTATTAGTGTTGGTGATAATTATGAAGTTGAAGGATATTAGTGAATAAATGAAGAAAAATTCACTTTCACCGACAGACAGTCGTTCACCTAAAGTCATCAGCTGCTGCTATTTAACTTTTTGCCAGTGGCGAAATCCGAAATGATCTTAGCTCAAATTCAGTGCTTGAAACAAAAGACTTATAGCGAAATCTGAAATGGAAAGCTACAAAAGTCAATCTAGTTTTAATGACTTCTTGACTTCTTAGTTACTTAGTATTCGTCTAGTCTATTGGAATTGGAAACGAAACGATTTAATTACAGTCTTTCGAAAAATTCAACTAATAGACTTTAACCGCGATTATACCGATTACGGATTATAGAATGATTGATCACGAACTTTCTTCCATCTCAGCATTACATTGCATTGCATTAAATTTCTCCAACTTCAGATCAATACATTTATATGTATACATGACAATGACCTTTATCTATTAATGCTAAACATTTCTATTTCTATCAATAAATTTTCAAATTTTTACATTTAATTTATTAAACGTCTATTAATCATTTTCTCTTAGATGTTCTTTGATGTTTGTTAATAGAAAAATATTGATTTCCCATATAAATTGTACGTGAAAACAATTTAACTATAATGTAGTCTTATAGATAGATATGTATTACAAGATGTGTGCAAAAGAAGAAAGAAGTGCGTCGTTTAAGCAATCCGTTTATCGTTATTGATGATAATTTCTAGCGTTTAATATGACGTGATATAATACCACATCGCATTGTTTTTGTTTCTTGTGTATGGAATATTCGCATTCGGCATTCGCATTACAGACAACTTTTGCACGCTTGGCATTTAAATTTTAAAGTGCTCATCATTGCTTCGTTGCTTCATAAATAAATTTCAAGCAGAAAACATGTCGAAATTATTTAAGGTGTGAATTATCTCGAGTCCCATGCAAATATAAATTCAGACGCATAAGGCAATCAATAGATTATTCTAACCTATAACTAGGTTTTCACAAGAGTCTTGATTTTCAAGAAATCTTGTCTTGGAATTAAGACACGATCAAGACAAGACAACGATTTAAATTGATTTCAAGATATCAAGACAAGATCAAGACTACCCTTTCCGAAATTTCAAGATCAAGAAAATTTTCAAAAATTTCTTGATCATGACTATAATTATCGTTTTAACATAATTTTCATAAGAGCAAGACAAGAACATTTTAAATTCAGGTCTTGATTTCAAGACAAGAAAAAATATTAGGTCTTGTCAAGAAATCTTGTCTTGATGAAACCCTACCTATAACTAAGCTCAATAGGCCCAGTTTTAGTTCACTTACGTTAGGTTAGACGGTGCTGCTGCATTCTTGACAAAGTAGATTAATTTAGGGATGGGTATCGAACTCAAAAACATCGATAACTGTCAACTATCGGTTGAAATACATGCATATTTATAAAAACATTGATATCGATAATTTATTTACAAATTAAACAAATATTTTCTAAAATCAAATTATATAACCATTTTTTATTTAATAATTCAATTACGCGTATTTTGTCGAAAAAACATCGAAATTATAATCATCGACGATAAGTTAAAAATATCAAAAGAGAAACATCGATGAAAAGAAAACATCGATAATGTAACAAAAATATCGATACCCATCCCTAGATGAAATTATGCGACCTGTACGTGGACGGTGGACGTTTCGCGCTCATTAATTAAATCAATTCGCAGAAGGATATTTATTATTCGCGAGGACTCGAAGAGTATTATTACGCGCCATTGCAGCATATTCAAGTTTGCATCATGCGATGTGAACAGAACAGAACAGCGGAACGGTACAAATTGCATTCAATGCAAAACGCAATGCCAAGTGCAACAACCACAAGCGAAGCAACTTCATTCCACGCCACGTCCAGCGAGCATTAGAGGAACTTGAGAACGATTAAAAGTAGGAAGCGATAAGTAAACTTCACAACACTTGTAAATAAAACGCATTAATGAGGCAATTTATTGCAATTATTATTCAAGAATTAATTGCATCGCCTGTTTTAAAACTTTGAGGTTATTTTTTGCAACGTGAGTAAGAGCAAAAATTAACCTATAACCTTAAAATTAAATTTGCAACAAAAACTGAAAGCTCATTTGCTTGACCTCAGACTCTTCAAGTTTCGCGTTTCCTCTATTCGCAAATTCGTCTAACCTAAAGTTATTAGATGAATTAGACTCGAAGAGCGGCAATTACAGCAATTATATGCTTTTAATACCTTGCACACGACGACGACAAACTGTTTTGCGTTCATGTTGAAGAATACATGTTGCATGATCTCACGAGATGAGATGCTGGACTTGGACTCGAGTAAAGCTGGAGCAAAGGCAAGGCAAGACACGACACAACCCGGACTAGGAAATCATTACAATTCACTCTTTTACCGAGATAAATTAATAATACCCGTTTAACGACAGCTTGTGGACAGTGTTGCCGTTAATAGACACAAATTATGAACTGCTTCTCGATTCCCAAAGGAAAATCGTTCGTGTTCGTGGGATGTATATTCAACGAAGAGCATCCATATTTGTCGTTTTAATCAATGATAACGTTACTTTTGATCGGCAGTTATAACTTGGAGTAAATTAAGCGGAAATGCTTGCAAGAGCAAAAGACTCACCTGCATTGCATGCGAGAGCATTGTAAAACTGCGACAGATACGTGAGGATTGATAGGCGATCCGGTACAGGATACTCGACCATGTCTTCGGCGTCCAGAAGTGCCGGGATGCCAAGATACTGCTGGGCGACACGGAATGCCAACTCGTTGTTGCGGAAGATGTCGTCCTTGTTCAGTTTGTCGAAATCACTGCAAACAATGAAACACTCATTACCAATTCTAACCTATGAGTAACTTTTTTTGTTTTAACTTTTCTCTGGTAATTTGCTTATCGTTGCGAACAGTTTCGAAGTTTGCAAATTGCAGTTAATTTAGGTTCAGATTTAGGTTAAGTCCTTGGATAATTTATTGGTGTTTGGCGTGACTTATTCAAGGATTTTAACAGGATAACGGAACGAGAAATGAGTTTTTTCTATAGTTTGATTTTCTTTGGTTTCATGCGAAGAGAAGAAGCATGAGAAATGAATGCGCTGTATAGAAATTGATCACTTCACAAAGTGTCATATTACAATGAGCTATTAATATTCCATCGTTTTGTAATTACAAACGCGTTAATTTCTAAGGTTATCATGAGATATTAATCAAAGAAGAAATAAAATTGGTCATTAATATTAATATAGTGACTTTTCGCGACCTACAAACAAGAAACTGTTCAATTCTTCGATTAATTAATTTATAATCCATCATTTCTTGAGCTGATCGAAGTGATGAAAGTAACTTTTAAAACACCTAAAACTAACCTAACCTGCAAGAAAATAGAAATGAATATTTCGAGTTCAAGCTTCTCAAATGAATTTGCAGTGCAAGATGCACAAACCGTTATTAGTGAAGGTAACTAAACCTAACCTAACATTACATGTTGATCGTCACAACACGATTATAAGAGTTTTTTTAAATGTGTAAAAATCAAAAATCGTAAATTTGAAATAGACTAGAAACTTTACGATCGTTTGGTTATTACGGCAACTCGTCTCTTGTGAGTCTTGTGACATCAACGTTGATAATTGACCGATAAGTGCTTGAAAAATAATTATCGCATAACGCATATTGATAGATTCATTTGACTATTGAGTTTATTATGTAGTTAGCTTATCAACGTTGAAGATTGAAGGCAGCAGGCAGATTTCCCTATTAATGGGATTAATGGGTGCCAATGACTTAATAAAACTTTTTAATTGGAATTAATTGCCATTAAAAGCGAATAATCAATACAACTAGAATAGGAATAGAATAAAACAAATCGCGCATTTGAATATCTGAATTGGAAATAAGGAAATAGGGATTTTAATTTTATATCAAACATGATTTCTGATTTCATAATCATCTCATATGCTAACAAGCGCATATTAAATGTTAAATGTATTGCTATTAATAACTAACTAGTTAGTTATAAGTGCGCAAGTGTTTAATAATTCATGATGACAAAATTAACGTTGTCCTAGATAAAGATAATCCGAGAGAAAATCCCAATAAAAAAATCAAACTTTACAGTTTACACTGGTTTTTCAAATAAACTTTAATCCTCGTCGTTAAAAGTTCAACAGTAGAAAAATTTATTTTTTCGACGTCCGTTAAATAAAGTGCACTTTTTTCATCAATTTTGGTGTAAAAAGTTAAGAGTAAAGTTACGAGAATTTAACTAGTGTTTTAAAGTGCAACATTGGTTGCCTATAGTGGCTATATCA
>JARJDT010007140.1:0-10556 GCA_030264655.1 Leptusa sp. GC000079
ACAAAATCAGGCGAGGTAAATACGGGCCTAGACCTGGTAAACACTCAGTAATCTTCGTTGATGATCTGAATATGCCTGTCAAAGAACAATATGGAGCACAACCGCCCATTGAATTGTTGCGCCAATACTTTGACCATAAGAATTGGTATGATTTGAAAGACACTTCCAAGATCTTTATCTACAATACCCTTATTTTAGCCGCTATGGGTTTAGTAGGTGGGAGCAGACAAGATGTCTACCAAAGATTTTTACGCCATTTTAATGTGTTTTCTATTAATGAATTTTCCGATGAAAGCATGCAGAAAATCTTCTCGAACATTTTGATACTGGGGTGGAAAAAGAATGGTTTTCCGAGTGACGTCATTATTACTGTCAATGCTGTTGTTGCTGCAACTATGGAGATTTATCAATCAGCAATTGAGACCTTACGACCAACTCCAGCTAAATCTCATTACATTTTCAACTTGCGTGATTTTGCACGTCTCATTTTCGGATGCTCCCTGTTACGTAAAGAATCTGCCGAAGAGCGCAAAGTTTTCGCCAAATTGTGGGTGCATGAAACTATGAGGATTTTCTATGATCGACTTATTGAAAAAGAAGATAAAGCATGGTTGTACAATGAAATTAGATCAGCTGTACGAGTGTATTTCAAGGATTCATTTGACAATGTCTTTGACACGTACCCCCGGACATCAGAAGGCAAAGTCCCTGAAGAAGCTTTGAAAGCACTAATGTTTGGAACTTATTTGGATACTGATGCCAGTGAAGACGATGTTAGATACGACGAGGTTGTTGATCCTGAAGCTTTGTTTGATTTAGCTAATAATTTTCTAGAGGAGTACAACTCAACACATAAGGCCAAAATGGAAATCGTTCTTTTCAGATATGCTTTGGAACATTTGAGTAAAGCTTGCCGTATTTTAGCAATTCCCTCTGGTAGTGCTTTGTTGGTTGGTGTCAGTGGGTCTGGAAGACAATCCTTGGTTCGGTTGGCAACATCAATAGCGGGACATACATTTTTCCAACCGGAAATAAGTAAAAATTACGGAATGAATGAGTGGCGGGATGATATTAAAAAAGTCTTGAAAGAGGCAGGTGGAAGAGGCAAATCAAGTACCTTTTTGTTCTCCGAAGGACAAATAAAAGAAGAAGGTTTCTTGAGTGATATCGATAATTTGTTAAACTCTGGTGAGGTGCCAAACATTTATGCTATTGATGAAAAACAAGAAATTTTGGAAATGGTACGACTTGCTGCCCAGGGTGGTAACAGAAACTTGGACATCAGTGTCCTTACAGTCTTCTCGTATTTCATCAAACGATGCAAAGAACGTCTGCACATTATGTTGTGTTTTAGTCCAATTGGTTCATCCTTTAGGCAAAGACTCCGTCTGTATCCGTCTTTGGTAAACTGTTGCACAATTGACTGGTATGAAGATTGGCCTGAAGACGCATTAGAAATGGTAGCTCATAACTGGCTCAGTGAGATCAATTTGACTGAAGAAGTTAAACACTCTGCTGTTAGAGCATGCAAACATTTTCATGTCGTTGCTAGAGAGATATCTGCAGAATTCCAGAAAGCAACCAGTCGCAAAACTTACGTAACATCCGCATCGTATTTAGAACTCATCAAGTCATTTACGGTGCTCACCAATAAGAAACAAAGAGATATAATGCTCAACAAAAATCGATACTTGACCGGTTTGGATAAATTGCAATCCGCTGCTTCACAAGTGGCGGGAATGCAAAGGGATTTGGCCGAATATCAACCACAAATTGTTGAGATGAGCCGTAAAGCTAACGAAATGCTTAAACAGATTGAAACTGAAACCAAAGAAGTTGAAAAGACTTCGATCCAAGTACGCAAAGATGAAAAAATAGCGAATGTTCAAGCAGCTGCTTCTCAAGCCCTAAAAAGGGAATGTGAGGCAGATTTAGCGGAAGCTATTCCAGTCTTGGAGGAAGCGATCAATGCTTTAAATACCCTGAAACCCACCGATATTACTCTTGTGAAATCAATGAAAAATCCACCAGAAGCTATTAAAATAGTAATGGCGGCTGTCTGCGTTATGCGCGATATCAAACCAGATAGAATGAACGATCCTGCAACTGGTTACAAGATTTTAGACTATTGGGGACCAAGTAAGCGTCTACTAGGTGACATGAACTTCTTGCAGATTTTGAAAGATTACGACAAAGACAATATCAAACCAGAAATTATGACTAAAATACGTCGGGAATATTTACCTAATAAATATTTTAAACCAAATATTGTGGCAAAAGCTTCTAGTGCGGCGGAAGGTCTATGTAAATGGATTATTGCCATGGACATGTATGACAACGTGGCTAAGATAGTGGCTCCCAAGAAAGCCAAACTAGAAGCTGCTGAACGTGAATATGCTGCGACTGTTGCACTCTTATTGGAAAAGAAGGGTGAATTAGCAAAGTTGGAAGAGAAACTGGCCAATTTAAACACACTATTGGACGAGGCTATGCGAAAACACAAGGAACTCAAAGATACTGTTGAAAATGTGGCTAATAAATTGTATCGAGCCGAAAAGTTGATTGGTGGCTTGGGTGGCGAGCGAAGCCGATGGCTGCAAGCTGCAGAAAATCTCCAACTACTTTATAATTCTTTGGCTGGCGATCTGATTGTTTGTTGTGGCCTGATAGCCTACCTATCACCTTTTACATTACCCTACAGAATGAAGGCAGTTCGTGGCTGGCATACTTACGTAGAAAACTTGCAGATACCGTGCAGTAAGACGTTTGATTTTGAAGAAATACTGGGTAGCGAAATACAGATACAAACTTGGTGCATTAATAGTTTACCCCGCGATGCGTTTTCGACAGAAAATGCAATAATTCAAGACTCGTCACGTCGTTGGTCATTGCTTATTGATCCTCAAGGCCAGGCAAATAATTGGATAAAAAAGTTGGAGAAACGAAACGAATTGGAGATCACGCGATTTAGCGATCCGAATTATATGAAAATACTTGAACGTTGCATTCCTATTGGACGGCCAGTCCTCATGGAAAACGTCCAAGAAGAACTTGAAGCACCACTGGATCCCCTGCTCTATAAACTGACATTTATGCAGGCCGGCCTTGAACTTATCAGTTTGGGTGACAATGTAATTCCGTTCAATAAAAATTTCAAGTTTTATATAACATCGAATTTGAGGAATCCACATTATTTACCGGAAGTTTTCAACAAAGTCACCATAATAAATTTTGCCCTAACAATAGATGGACTTGAAGACCAACTTCTTGGTATTGTTGTTGCTAAGGAACGACCAGACTTGCAAAGGCAAAGAGAAGAATTGATTGTGCAAAGTGCCGAAAATAAAGCTGCTCTAGCACGTGTCGAGGAAAACATCCTGAAGACAATGAGTGAAAGCCAGGGTGATATTTTAGAAGATGAGACTGCTATCGAAGTCCTCGATTATTCTAAAGCTCTATCCATCGATATTATAGCGAAACAAAAGCACGCCAAGGAAACAGAGAAGAAAATTGAAGGTTTTCGCCTAGATTACAAGCCGATGGCGCAACATAGTGCTGGGTTGTATTATTGCATATCAGATCTGCCAAACGTTGACCCAATGTACCAATTTTCGTTGAACTGGTTCATAAATTTATATATCATGAGTATCGAGAACGCGAACAAATCGCGTGACTTGGAGAAACGTCTAAAGTTCTTAAAGGACACATTCACCTACAACCTATACTCGAATGTGTGTCGGTCACTCTTTGAGAAAGATAAATTAATGTTTTCGTTTATACTCTGTACAACTATAATGTTACTGCAAAAGAAGCTTGATGAACGAGAATTCAAATTTTTGTTAACTGGCGGCGTAAATGTCGAGAATCCACATGTTAATCCAGCTAAAGAATGGCTGAGTGATAAATCATGGGATGAAATTTGTCGGGCAAGTGAATTGCCTTCATTCAGCGTGCTTAGAAAACATGTTTCGGCTAATCCTGATCGATGGAAAAAATTATATGATGCTAGTTCACCACAAGAGACACCAATTCCAAACCCATGGGAAGACACCCTGAGCAATTTCCAGAAAATAATTGTTATAAGACTCATCAGACCGGACAAATTATTTCTGGCAATTACCAATTTTGTTACCAATGAATTGGGTGCTCGGTTTACAAAACCACCACCATTTGACATTTCAAAGTCTTATGAAGATTCATCGTGCTTGACTCCCTTGGTATTTATATTAAGTCCTGGCAACGATCCATTAGCTGCTTTATCGAAATTTGCCGAGGTGAAGGAAATCCAGGACAGTTTCAACTCGATATCTCTTGGTCAAGGACAAGGTCCAATTGCCCAAGAGCTATTGGAGCGTGCACAGGATGAAGGCGGTTGGGTGTGTTTGCAGAACTGTCACTTGGCTGTTTCCTGGATGCCAACGCTTGAGAAACTATGGGAGGAAATGGATCTTGGCAACACACACGAACATTTCAGACTGTGGCTTACCAGCTATCCTTCTAATCAATTCCCTGTTTCTATTTTACAAAACGGTGTTAAAATGACCAACGAACCACCAACAGGTCTTCAACAAAACTTACTCAGATCCTACACCAGTGAACCTATTAAGGATACAGATTTTTATAATGGATGTCCCGGAAAAGAAGTGATGTTCACGCGACTCTTGTACGCTATTGCTTTCTTTCACGCAGTAATACAGGAACGACGCACTTTTGGTGCCCTAGGATGGAATATTCCTTATGGTTTCAATGAATCGGATATGAATATTTCGGTCCAACAACTTCAGATGTTTGTTAATGAATTTACAGAGAATCCTTACGAAGCTGTCACTTACCTAACAGGCGAATGTAACTATGGAGGACGAGTCACTGATGATTGGGACAGAAGATTGATTGTTACCATCTTAGCAGACTTTATCAATTCTAATGTCGTGAACAATATGGACTACTGCTTTGTTAATATAAGTGAAATCTATGGAATGCCTAAAAAGAACTCCTATGAAGATTATATCGACTTTATCACGAATTTGCCGGCACAACATCCACCGGAAGTGTTTGGTCTGCATACAAATGCGGGAATAACACGTGACTTGAAGACCAGTTACGGGCTACTTGATTCAATGATTTTGGTACAAGGAGAGGAAGCTGCAGGAGGAGGCGCTGAAACTGACGTTCTCCTCGCTATGATTGCGAACGATATTTTATCAAAACTACCAAAACCTTTCGATCTTGAAATTTCAATGAAAAAGTACCCTGTTGAATACAGCGAATCAATGAATACAGTTTTGGTTCAAGAAATGGAACGGTTCAACAAATTGCTACGAGAGATTGCCTCGTCTTTGAATAACATCTTGAAGGCTATGAAAGGTTTGGTGATTATGTCACCACAATTGGAATTGCTGTACACATCGGTACTTTTGGGTCGTATCCCAGCACAATGGACCAAATTCTCATATCCTAGTCTGAAGTCTTTACCAAATTACATCACGGATTTCGTGGAGCGTTTGGAATTTTTAGAGGCTTGGTTTAAAAAAGGCAAACCACCCAGTTTTTGGCTGTCGGGTTTCTTTTTCACTCAAGCTTTCCTTACTGGGGCCAAACAAAATTATGCCAGGAAATATAAAATTCCCATTGATCAGTTAACCTTTGATTTTGAGGTACTTAAAGTTACTACAATAAGCAGAGCACCTGATAATGGGGTATATACTTATGGACCTTTTACTGATGGTGCCCGATGGGATATTCGTGCGGGAGTTTTGAGGGAATTGTATCCCAAAATTTTGTACGATGTGATGCCTGTTGTTTGGATCAAACCAGTGCTGGTTACTGACTATAGCGTAAAGGGGCGCTATAGTTGCCCTCTTTACAAAACATCAGAACGACGAGGCATTTTGTCAACCACTGGACATTCCACCAATTATGTCTTACCATATTTATTAAAAACTGAGTTACCTTCAGAACATTGGGTCAAAAGAAGTGTGGCACTTCTGTGTCAACTAGATTGAATCATTTTAGATAATTTGTACCTAATTTTACCATAAATAAAATGAAATTTATTCTGAATTATTTAATTGCAATAATTGCGTTGGCCCAACACACCAACTTTTCAGAACAAAAAAAGAAAATAAAGTAATAATAGGATTAATTACAAAAGTAGTTTTCGAGGATTATAGCACAGGATTATAGTGTATAAATATGGCATAAAAGAACTATAACAAAAGTTTTAAATGTAATGAAAAGTTTACGTGCGCTAAATAAACGGCAAAATTTCATTATCGCTTATTCTTGCAGAAGTTCAGCTATTGCATAATTAATGTTAGAAAAATTGCGTTCCTTTATCGCAGCTAATAGGCCACCTTACGTGCCATACCAACTTATTTCTAGAAGAAAACAAATTGATTGCACCCATGAAATCGATATTTCATACAAAAGGCACACGCTATACGACATTGTCGGCAATTCCAAATATATGTAGGTACTAAGGTCTATTGCGGGTGGGTGGAATTGGCATTAAAATATAGAAAGCTCGAGCAGCATGTTCAGTCTTCGCCGCGATGCCGTCTCTGAACCGCCTCGATAGCGCTACCATGGAAACGACGCAAACAAACATAAAGAACTAAGGTTGTTATTGTCGCTCGGTGCAGTAAATCGGTATAAAACGCACAAAAAACATCATTATTAATTGAAGAATGAACGTTATACAATGGTAACCGGTCACTACATGACGCCAGTGAACCCTTCCGCAGTTGTCATACCGATGCAGGAAGTCAACGATGGTCAATCTTACGACAAATTATCGTTGACTTCATTATGGGATTATGTGATACGCACTCGATGTCTACCAGGTATAGAGATATATCAATTATTCCGAGATGAGCTTTTAGGCCTTGGGGCAGCTTTTTGAGTTACGAATTATTGTTTATTTTTAGAGAGTTTAGACTTAGAAGCATTTTTCGATACCATCCACCAGCGTCTCAAGAGTCCCGAATGGGAAATTCGACAGAATGCCCTAAGGGTATTGGTTGATTTCATGCCTTTGTTATCAACTAGTGCCTTAGATAATAAAGTATCTGAAATCCTTCCCGATATTGTCAACAATTTGGGCCATTTAGGACCTGCGGTGCGTAAAGGGGCAGTTGATGCACTTAAGACCTACTTAAACTTATCGGCGAGGCCCAATGCCATCATTCGAGATTTAGTAGAACGAGGGGTTGAGAAAAACCAAGAAAACAAAATATCCACAAACGTAGTATTAGGGATAATTATGTGTTTGCCGTACATCATTAATAACAAACTCAACGATACAACCATAAACTACATAATCCACAGGTTACTCGATAAAATCGTCAAGGTAATTCATCAGGAGACGGTTTTAAGGGCGTTGGTAAGGATACGCAATCAGATTGGTTCGGCGAAATTTGATGCTGCACTCTCAACCCACGAGACGTACAACTGCAAAAAAGATTTCGAAATGCTTTGTAGCATCTACGATCTGCATTTGTTTTCTAACACTGTGTCCCAAACTCGTTTAGGAAGTTACACGATGGCAAAAACTGAAGAGCTAACGGATTCAGATGAAACACCCTCGATGACGATGCCCATTAACATCAATGATAAAGTTATTCTAGAAACTGAAATACAACTTGAATCTGGTAATTCCATCACGATGAAAATCCATGAAGAACATTCCCCAGTAGCCAGTCCGACCAGTGACAACAGGTAAGAGCAAACTTTGATGACGGACCCAATCGATACTAACGAGTTACAACTATTACAAAATAAGGCACATTTTGGTGAATTCTCATCGTACATTCACCCCCACATCCGCTCATTCACTCTGCTCACCCTCTTTGAAGCCTGATGGTTTATTCAGTAAAAGTTTATGTACTTAGGCGCATAAAGCATACACACTAACATTGACGCTTTCACATACACTATGTTGACAAATAGCCTTGTAATTGTCGATACAGAAATTATGCTTTTATGAATATTATCGATTGAAGGTGCCTTCCAATTTACAGGACAACCAGTCGAACGTTCAAAGTATTGCCAGACTTGAGTCTGGACGAGAGTTACGAACAAAGCTACGAGAATCTAAGACGCACACCTCGTCGAGTGCGGTTTGGTGGTGAGATCGTCAAGTTGAGAACACCGGATAGTGACAGCAACTTGGAGGATAATGATGCCACCATATCAATAACAAATGACGGAGATAAACCTGTTATTGAGATCAAGTACATTGAAAATGAGACTACGAAAACTACGAGGATTACCCGAAGTTTGATTCCGATACCTATCAAACATACCCAATCGGCACCAACTAGTCCTACCGGACATAGTTCAACACGAAGTTTGCACCGGTCCAAGGAATACAAATCATCGCCAAATTTAAGTAAGAAGGTGTCACCTACATGGGGCAAGTCTAGAATACCAAGGAGAAGGGTTAATACTGAAGTTAAGCGAAACATTGAGGCCAAAATTGAAATAAATATTAAAGAAGGCAAGCAAGAACTGCTAAAATTACCTGACATTAAAAACAAGAAAAAATTGACGCGGAAAGATAGACCTGCAGAAGGACCTGGTGGTCCTGGTAAACTGGTAAGTACCAAAAATGAGAAGGTACCAAGTGATAAGGAACAGAAAAATGTCAAGGAAGCCAAAATAAAGAAGGAACATCCCAAGCTTACAATTTCTATCCCGCCCAACCGAGTCAGACGTAATAGTCGTGAAGATGAATACAGCCCAGCGCCGGTACATAATGAAATTGAACTTTTTCATAATTTGACCAGAACACCGTCACCAAAACCCAGCATCTCAACAACTCCGCCATTAATCGAGCCACAAAAAAAAGAAAAGCCGTTGGAATATCCCCAAAATCTGGAGCAATCCCTAAATATTCATTCTAAAAATAATCAAGTCCTGCCAGCTCAAGCAATTACAACCAAAGGTAAAGCACATGCATCAAATCAAAACGGTAAGTAAACTCAAGAATCAATTATTGATATAGGCATTGATTTATTTTATCTGGAATAAAGGATCAGGTAATCTGTCGGACGAGTATGCATTTCATATTTACACCTCAAGCGAAGGACCTCCTGAGGATTTGCGAGATTCCCCGATACCAATTAACAACTCGGGCGATTGTTTAACGTGTTCGAGCAGCGGAAGCGAAACTGGGATACGCATCGAGCGCTTTCAAAACGCGTACCTCGACGATACGATCATCGAGGATTTACAGAACATGGTGAGTGTCCTAGTTCGAGACGCGTTTATAAATTTCGTAGCCATGCGTGCATTATGTAAGAATAAGGTGACCAAACGGGAACAAGCGACACGACATGTGGTTTGTAGCGTGTTGCGTTGCGTTGCTTTCGTTTTCGGGAGGCATACAACACTTACGCGACTTATGGGTAGAAAAATAGATGTAGTTATCCGGTGATTTTGAGGGCTGTTAACCTACTTTCTTCGAATGTTCACCAAAGCAGCCCATTTTACAACCTACGCCATTTACGCTTGTACACTATCACGAAAGCTTTTCTTTTTTTACCTTTTAAATGGTTTCAATTGTTCGCTAGATTTATTAACCCAAATGTGTTACATTGTTACACATAACACTTCATTTTAAATGCAAAAATAAACAATGTTAATACAACTTTATTTATTTTTCTTTCTAAAATACAACGAAATAAAAACTTTAACTGCTTCTAAATAAAGTTAGTTTATGCACTTGAAAAGCCAACACAATTTTATTAGCAATTTGTTGCAAATACACTATTTGAATTGTTCGCGCTTATTTGTGCGATACCATCTAAATTTATGCAAGGCAGTTTTAATTGCTCTAAATTCCATATATTTCAATTTTCTAATTGCACTCAATGTATAATAAAATAATTCAAATAATTGCACTTTCTACATGAATTCTTATTGTGAATATGTTAATAACGCGAATTTCTCATTTTGCTGTGTTGCTAAGCGTATATTTTGTTGCAATCTCATATCTCAAGCCAATCTAGTGACATATTTGAAACGATTACATAGCGGCACAAGGCATATATTAATATTTATTTTTGTGCCAAAGTTGAAAATGTCACATTTAACATGAAACAGTGAGAGATTAACAATATGTGGATTTTATGGATAGAAAAAACTTATGCAAATGCTGTTAGGTATTTTTAATATTCACCAAATTCTTGCAAACTTATTTTTAGCCTTAGAAGTTTATTAATGAGAAATACAAGGATAAGAGCAAGGACGCCTTAATCTTTGTTTTTATCTTAGAAAAGATTTAGATATTGAATTTGCAACAAATTTTAACTTATATGCCGCATTGCTAACAATTTAACTACCAATTATTAAATCTTAACTTGAATCGAGCTGATTATTTAAATAACGAAGAAATGAGGTTAACGACTTGAGATTTTTAACAAGTGCCTCAGCACGACACAACATGCAAAAAAATTACAATAGTTTGAAAACAGGGTTAAAAACCTTCCTGGTAAAATTACATATTGTTTATATTATGCAAGTCGCCGGATGAAGGAGGACTTCAATCAAACAAA
>JARJDT010007142.1:0-27036 GCA_030264655.1 Leptusa sp. GC000079
ACTCCACGCGTGGTTTTGATGATGAAAGTCCTCACATGTGGCATACGTTTACGAGCACTTGCCAGGAAGCAGTCTTGGGACGCTGCGAGGATCATTCGTGGACTTTGGAGGTAACAGCACAAGACAGAGAAACAGGGTTGTTGCTAATTACTTCCAGTCCTGAAGGACTTTACTTCCCTAATGGATATGTGAGTGGCACTACTGAGGAAGTGACTGGTATATTGAGTGGTTCTTGTTGCCGATCAAGTGTTTCATTAACAGCAATTGATGTTGTTAATAATCGGCGATCTTATGTTGCTGACGCTTATTGTAAGACATTTTTAATTACTTTAGAAAATATGCAAAATGATTTTTATGTTAATTAACGTTCGTTTATTTTTTGCAGGGACCGCATTGGGATCAGGGGCAGTTGCAGCCATTGTTTTAGCCATTTTGTTAATTATTGCGATAATTGTGTTGATAGTTTATTGTGTTGTTTGTGGTAGGTGTAAATGTACGAAGCAAACTAAAAATGCAGATTCATATAATTTACCGACTTCTAATGTCCGGTATCGGGGACCACCTCAATCAGAAACAACGCCACGATATTAAAATATTCAGAGAAAAACACAAACAAATAATTTGTACTTATATTTTGATTTTGTTAATATTAAAAACTATTATGTGCCTCCAAAATAATATATCTAGCGATTAAACCTTTGCAACTAGGCTGCACTAAGTGGTATATTATTCCCTCGGTATATAAATAACTATTATTTATTTAAATTTAAAACAAAGTTTTTAAAGATCCCATATCGCCATATGCAACCTTTATTACATCCATAAATTGTCAAGATGATAAGTTGACATTTTGATAAGATTTAAATTCTTCTGACGTCACACATAAGCAAATAACCTCAAAACCTATTTTCCTCAAAATTTTATTTTCAAATATATGACTGGTAATTAAACAGAACAAGCTGAATTTATTAAGTGGGCACCTACCTGATGAGGGCATAAATGTAGGCGGCTGGACTGGTTGCATGACAGGCGGTGCCTCGGCAGCTGGCAGCAAGACTGCATTTTGCGAAAATTCTTCCAAAGTGCCCCCCGTCACAGAAACATTTAATAAAGGATTAATTACTTTGCGATTGTCACTGCTCATTTTAATCTCTTTCTTTATCTCTTTAAATTATTTAAACACGAGAGAAGGTGTGTCACCGTTTTGGTAGATACAGATACAGCCAGCTTTCACCTTTCAGATTTATTTTAATTTAAATTAAAAATTTGTAGCACCAGCGACCACCATTGTCAGTGGCTAGCCACGTAATAAAATAGTAAACAACAGCTGCTATCTTGCTAAACCGTCCTAAAGTTTACTACAAATTGCACTTATTAGTAATTACATTCTCGATTATTACTGCTCCTTGGCGTCGAGAAAACTTTCATTTCAGGGATTCTGCCTTTCGGTTTTCTAGCTGTATTTTTGCCGCAAGAATGTCGAACATAGTTGCGAGTATTTCTTCTAGATGTCTCTAATATGTCTATTTCTATAAATGTTTTAAATATTTGAAAAGTTTGCGTTTTGTTCAAAGAAAAATATAAATCACTAATGTTGATGCAGCTGATGCAATCATTTCCAAGATTTTATTATGTTTCTGCTAATATTACTTTTCGTAAAAGTCCGAAATAATCCCGAATTTCTAGAATAATCACGGACATGAACTTGATTTAAGTTAAAACGCAAATTGGCAACAATAACAGTCCTAAAACGAGCTAGTGAGTGGAAAGTCAATTAAGCACAGACCACGTCAAGCGAGTGAAATTTCCACGAAAATGCTAAATTCCCATGACTTGTTTTTGTTCGTATTTAGCATGGAACCTCCCATTTTAACCAAATTCCTAGTATTTAAACAATAGCAATGCCAGTTAGTAAATGGCAGCTTTGTTTTTTGTTTACCTTTGCACTAAAAGCGCGCATTAAATTTATTGATTTAAATTTTGGACTCATTGAAAAATTAAATTGATAAGAGTGCGTTCGTCTTTTGAATTAATTTGAAGCAAACAAATTTAAATAAGTTTGTCATTTCGTGGGTAGTCGTAGGTGTTGATCATGATCATGAATGATATTATCATATGCGTATGCGAAGTGATGAGCGGTTTCGTATAAAAAGTTCTGTTTAGTTTCGAATGTGCGTCGCGTTGCGCAATGAAATAACAGAACACGACGAGCCGCCACGAGAGCGAAGTCAACGCGGGCCGCGTTTATTCTGTTGTGCATGGTCATGGTCGAAACGGTTGAAACACACTAGCTGAGCTGTACTTATTACATTACATACGCACATACCCATGCGATTTGAACCACGTATAACGCATAATTATCTCTTTATAAGTCTTTAATAATTTCTACATAGTCTATTTCTCATTATGTAGTGATATTACGAACATGAATCTTATAAATGATTTACTAAGCGTTTGTAACAAAACAAGGAAATCTTGTACTTCCACACTCGATACTACTCAATATGTTACAATAACAATGCAAATGAGTAGGATTTCGGATTAGATGGAATATGAAGAGTACAATGGCATGTAAAGGCGTACGCCAAAGAGGCGTGACATTGCATTGATGTAGTTATTGATAATATGATAATGAAAATGAATACAATTTACTGCATAATTAATTGAATTATTATGAATGTTTCTAATGAGTCATGCTGATTCCTGTTTTTCCACCTATCTATCAACTGTTTCAGGAAAAATAAACTGCGTTGGTGTTTGACATAAGATACGAATAATTTGAAAAACGATGCAAATATTTATTCAATACAATGTTAATAGTTAGGATACATTTAACGGTAATATGAAAATATATTTATATTTTCAATTTTATTATCATATCATATATCATCATATCAATATTTTTGTGCTGGACATTGAAAATTCTATTTTCATTAGGTGACCAAGTAATATGTATTTAGGTCGTTTTGAATAATAAAATATGTACAATAGAATTGGTCTTTTTACACTACTTTTATACTTGAATATAAATCTTCTTTTCTTGTAAATATAAAATTATACTATCGGTAATCGTAATATAAGAATATATCTTTTAAATTTTTAATTAAATATCGCAATGCATGTATTGTTATATTGAGGTTTGAATGGAAATATCGGAAAATGTGAGGTATTGTCCAGCACGTACATACATGTACATTTTATACATATTTTAAAGTTTATTTTTAATGAGATAACTTAAAAGAGTGTCCGATCGCACTGGTATTGCGTCGCTTCTACAAAGAGTATAAGCTCGTATAACAAAAATACAATACGTACATTTTATACATAAATAAACGCAATCTTAGGATAAATAGGTTTTTTAATCTTATAAAAATCACACATTTTTCCAACTAAATAATAAATAGGTACAATTAATTTCTAGAGAATGAGTGAATGGATGAATCAAACATTTAGTGTATGTTTTCAAATGTATGCGTCTAATTACGTGTAACGCTTAGTAACATTGAGACGATTTGATGAGGAAATTTCGAAGTGAGTATGATGATTTTCAATTATTTGAGGCTGGTTAATGCAATGAGAAATGACATTTATAAATCTACTCGTTCACAAATAAAATACAGAATATCTATAGGAATACATTGGCAAAAATATCATCGTGACAGAATTAAAGCATATCATTAATAGTTGTTGTATGTAATGTACCTAGTAACATTGATAGATATTTTGTGTTCGTCCTCCTTTCGTCTCACATATCATTTGCGCAAACTTTCAACAGAAATCAAAGTTGGTACCCTCTCGTATCCGGCATCTTGTAACTTTTAAAGTAACTTTCAACACGTTAATAAATACCTATGAACTAAATAATAAATAGTTCCTCTGTTAGCACAAAATATTCATGACTACTCAACGGTATAAAGAGCGGAATAATGATATGTCTATTATGTCTGAGATAATCATCATAAATTTATACGTTTTCTATCATAATAATAAGATAATAATAATATTAAATAGGCGCAAATCACAAAACATCAGCACTGCATGCTTGCCCCTCTCGACATGCGGCATCGGCGGCACTTTTAGGCCATTTCCATGACCCCAACTACTGCGGCGGAATCATCGATTTGTAATAACTGAGCTCATGTCGAAGGCGCCTGACTTCGCCCTTCAGCATGGTTTCCTGCTCTTCGGAATTCTGCGTATGCTTCTGGAGATTCTGGAGCGCTTGTGCTGCCCTAGCAGCCGTCCATTCGGACCCCATCGCTGAGATGCCTGATTCGGCCAAAGCAATGCGTGATTCGGCCAACGAGATGCTTGAATCGCCCAAAGAGATCCCCGAATCGCGCTCATCACTAGATCCTTCGGTGTCCCACGGGGGACTCGAACGCGGCTCCGGTTCTTGTTTGATGTTTTGCAGCGACAGCAACGTGTTCGCGGCGTCCTTCTCACCCAAATGTTGCTTGTGGCGCAATTTCAATGGCAAGCTGTTGTTGGACTCATTGGTGGTGAGTGCCAGTGGCGCAGCTTCGTCACCGGAATTACTCGACACGTCGTAGGGAGACTGCCGACCTCTGGAGCGCGATCTCGAGAGATTCAACGCATTGTTACTATTGTTGTCGTAGTGCATCGACGTTGGGTGGTAGGGTGGGTACGGCGAGTATTGTGAGAACTCGATGTGATCTCTGTAGGCAGGTTCGTGATGAGATACAGGTGGATGCAGGCTGGATGGTGGATGGTGTGGTGGGATCGGTTGGGGTGACGGCGAGCCCATGGCGATGGGCTGGTGGATCACAGACGTGGGGATAGGACTCGGATTGCTGAAGATGTGATTGCTGATCTTCGGTCGCTTTGGCATCGGATGGTCGGCAGCGGCGGCTAACACTTTCTCCATGGTGACGTTGATGTGTTCGTGCGGGATGCCGAACTCTTCGCTGAGCGTCTCCAATTTGGCTCGCAGCATGGCGTTCTCGCGGGTCAATTCAATGACGCGCTGCTCTAATACCATGTCATTGAGGCGGCGCTTCTCGCGCGATCGCTTCGCTGCCTCGTTGTTGCGCCGCCGACGATCCCAATAGCTTTCGTCCTTTTTGTTATCGGGCGTGAATTCGCGCTGTTTGCGTTGCGGTAACATGTCCTTTGAGTGTTTCCCATTCGGACTCATCATGTATTCGTTCATCGAGTCCGCACCTGGCGAGTTGCTTTGTGGGTACATGTCGAGTCCGTGATGGCTAGCTGGCATGTTTGAATTCAAGTGTGGTATTTCACCGTTTACTGGAGATCCACTTTGACCGCGGCCTACTAATTCGGCAACCATTATACGTTGCTTAAGCACATCTGCAAAAAAGAAGCAAACCATTAGTTATCGTTGCATAAAACGTTCATTTTCTTTGATAGTTGAAAATTATAGAAATAAAAGATTGCTGGGACTGGGACAATATCAGTATGCAGACGCACCATTGCTATTATGCGATGCAGACAGGTTTTTACAAGAAGAAGAACTAACAACACACAAAACAAGCTTCGAAAACCTCGCGAAACCTGAAGCCAGACTTAGCAACTAGCAGCCAGCCAAGAAGGGCAGTATGTGATGTGCAAAAGAAAAGCAAAGACAAACCAATGTACTTAAGTACTTTACGCATACTCGATTTATAAATAAAACAACTAAAGCTGCTTGGCGGGCTTGCGAGCGCCAAGGTCGTCCTGATTCACCTGCTTCGAGCATCGGTGCCTGATATAAAGCACCAAGTTACCAAGTACCCTACTAACATGCTGCCAGACTTAACTATACGCTGCGAACAAGTCTGCATATTTTGCTTCTTCATGTTCGCCAATAATAAACGAGTATTATAATAAGAAACGACAACATGCAAGTTACCATTTCATTTATAACAACTATGATCATCAAACAGTAACAAACAACTAGTAGAAGTTATTACATGTTATCATTATGCATAAACTGGCGCTTTGTTCTCTTTAAAAAGACTCTTTCTTAAGGTCAGCGATAAGATAACAAATGCATGCATACGCAATTGTCCGCGATTTAATTCAAATTTATTATATTGCTGCTATATTGTTTTAATATGCCGACAACAATACGCATTTATCCGTTTAATTTAATGGTTTGAAAGACACAACGTGAGGCAGTGAGCGCATGGCTCAGGTAACAACGTGAAATCGGGAGAAATGCACGTGCACCAAACGCACATGTCGGATATAAGTCAATTTTACGCGTTTTCCCAGGCAACGTGACTCTCCTTGCTCGTGCTTAACTCTGAACTTTATTAATTAATTGCAGCTACGGTTTCGCCCGAAACGTATTTATCAACCAGTCATAAAAATACTTAGAAATAGAAATAGACTTTTCTAGAACTCAATTCTGCCAATTGAGCTTTTCATAAGATATTTTTACCATTCGTTATTCAATTTTCAATGTATGACTCGTGTATTCTCAAAGGGTTTTGCGGGGATGAAAAGTGACGAACGACGACGAAATGACGCAACAGGAAAATAATCGTGTCGCAATTTAATTCAAGTCGTAGATTTTCAAACGCAACGCAATCTAGTTTAGAATGTAAAATGTTACTACGTAGTTTTGTAACGAATCATCCTCAACGTAATTACAATACGCTTTATGTGATTAAGCATAAAAACTTTGTTCATACCAAACTAAACAACAATCTTGGATCAATTGATTTAAATTTCAAGGCTTGTGTAAATATTGCACAAAATTATGACGTACCTACTTATTTACATAGACAAAAACCTCGACAAAAACGTAAATGCGACATGTATAGGCATTTTTTACGTGTGAATTCCGCAGAGTTTTGTTTGGTCGCCAAAAACAAAATTGCATTCATACGATTCACGTTCGCACTTCAAGTTTAGCGATCGCAAACTAATAACAACACGAAAGCAAACTGAAATCTTACGAAAGCGGTTGCTTGTTTTGACGCTAAATATAAACGTTATTTCGTATTAGACTACATACTTAGTTGGAAGTTGCGTATCAATTATGCTGGTAAATTTCGGCTAATACTTTATTGTTCATTTAAATGTATGAGTAAATATGGCGCATCATATAAACACGTTCCACGAACCAAACACGACGCATCACACACATTGCGTTGGGATTAGAGTTGGAGATGCAAATTTGTATGTATACACAACATTAGATAATATTATGCTTCAGTTTTTCAACTGAAACTATTTTCATATTTACATTTACATAGAAGCTTTTAACATTCATTGATATTGCTTGATAAAGTTCAATGTTTGTTTTGTTAGTCATTACCCAACTGCGTTGTGCGACGAATACCAAATTCAATTTTAATATTTAACAAAATCCGCAATAATCAACAACTGGAAAGAATTGTTGCAACATTTTCCTACTTTAATTCATAATCCATATTCATTTCATATTTGTGATTTTCTATTATTAAACATTCAAAATGATATACATTAATTTCCATTGACCGAGTTTATAATACATTAATTACTATTACTACACGTTAAAAATTATTTAAAAACTCATTACTGCTACACCTACTCGTTTGTGCTAATTCTTTTCTATCTGATAGAGAAATGTATATTGTGTCTTTATAGTTTGTTGATAAGGCAAGACGAACGACGATATTTGTTCTTGCCCAGATCAATGAGTTCCACGTTCTATGAACTCGTAAAGCTCGAGTTGATCAAGTTGAAGTTAAAGCAAAGGAACGGCTAAGCTAAAGCAACAGCTAAGCTAAAGTAAACCAAGTGCAGTCATAGCACATTTTAATTCGCCTCGGCTGATAATTACGCAATATGTTGTTGCACTAATGTTCCGCAAGACTGATTATTTGGACGAACTCTATAGTTACCGAGTTATAGTTAACTCGATCAAGTCAAGTTAAGCACCGAAAGGTTAGTTTAATAGTTTACAATTCTTTGCAATTCAAATTATACTAATATTAGCTTAGGTAAAGGTAAAGCAAAACAAAGTTGCAGGACCGGACTCAAGTTAATTGTTTTTTGTTCTAGAAATATTTTAGATCGGTATACCCATAGTAAACAATGACTTGGCATTTTTATAACTAAAATTGTAAACTACATATATTCAGGTTTGGGGAACTATTTTATTGTTAGGTAATTAATATTAAACGATATCAAACAAGCACGCACGCGAAGGAGGTGGTAGGCAAGCCCGCAAATAGCAGAAAGCGGGTTCATGTAATAGGATTTTCCTATTCATCTACTTCTACTATCGAGTCGGTGAGTCACGAAATTTTCGTCGCATCGTAATATTCCAAAGTGTTAGTCGTAATAGTTGCAAGTGCCAAAACACACGAGTAGATTTTTCCGAAAACTTATGATATATCAACAATTTTCTTTTACGTTTTTGGATGTTATTCACAAAAAAATTACTACGAACTTAGAGGGACCAAAAGCAAGTTAACTGTAAATAGAAAACTGTATGTGTTAGTTTATGAATAAATAAAACACCGGCACAGATATAATATACGAACTGACGAACAAGAAAAAAATAGTAACAATTTTGTAGGTTGGTCAGCCGCAAACATCAACGGATTGGCGGATAGCGGACCAGGCCAGGCATCATCTGCTAGTGCTAGCATAGACTTATTAGCGTAGTAGACCTAGTAGTAATTGTAACTAGGCAGCGAGTATTGTAACTTAACAACGAGTACGCGGCGAGCATGCGAGAAGCGCGCTCGCCGTCGAGAACTAGGCTAGTTGGCTAGTGGAACTCTGCGGCACAAGAATGCCCTACAAATCCTACAATCCTATCAACTCGCTTGCTTATCTGACATTACATAACTCGATGCGATTGCAAAAGCGTGATTCAATCAATTCCTCTTTAAAATAATCACGACCAACAAACATAATGACGATAATCTTGAATTGACGCATTCTTAATAACAATAACAAAGACTCGAAAGACATTTTTATAGTTTCGTAATTTTTAAGCAAAAGCGATGTGCAATATCGGTTTATGTAGGTCTTCAAATCAGTGTATTTGCAAATCCAAAACAAGTGAAGCGCGTTACATTTCAATTATGACTCACTAAAGTGTATAATTTGCTAAATCATCAGCATCTAAGCACTAGAATTATGATGATCACGTTACTCATGTTAATATCGCATCGAATATCCATCCATACAGAATTGCTCGTAAGTGGAAATTAATTAACAACTTATCCAATATTGCGTCATACACGACTATTGGTATTCCAGGATTCTCACGTTGCATGCCATGCTAATCTGGCTTGACAATGACGCTATTATGTTGCATGCATAATATGCGCAGGTATCGGCTAATCATTCAACTGCAAACTACCCTCGCCAATGATGAGCGTTAATACCCCTAATTCATGCCTCCACGAGACCTGTTCTGGGTCCACGCACGGTTTATCCGCTTATCACACAAAGCTCAACCAATCGAACTGTATTGTGCGAGATTGTGTAGACAATAAAACGCAAAACAATGACATCGATTTTGCTTTTTGTCTGATAAGCATTGAGGTACCTCGAGGTAATTATTTTCCCGCCAAAATTACTCGATCGGAAGCGCACCGAATTAATCAGTGCAGGATTAGGCCACGCCTGCGATAAATATGGAAATGTGTTGATGTTGAGGCTGGCAGTGTTCGTACGCAAAAAATGACAATGATTAAGCATGTAGATCAAGAGTAACAAGTAACTGTAACAGCAACAAACCAACCAACGGCGAGGCGCCGAGGCGGTTTCGCGATGCGTACAATACAAGCGAGTAGTAATGTTGTTATTAGACCGTATCTGTCACCTCGAGGCACGCGACCGTAACAGGCACCAAAGCATGGTCGGATGGGTGTTAAAGCTGGTTCATAACGCGTGGTTACCACTACGCAACACTAGGACCCGTTTCAAGAATGTCGCAATCGGTTGCGATTGTTGCGAATACTCTATTAATATCAAATTTGTATACACGCGTGAAGAAATTGTTGGTACTGTTCAAGAATTTCGAACTATTGCCACTTGGTTCGATTTGGTCACCACAAACGCAAGATGTCAATCAGGTTGCTCCAAATTGGCGGTAATTTAAAGGAAAAAGTTGGCTGATGGTTGATGATGAAATTGATGATTTGTGAATAATCCAAAGAGCGCACCTACCAACAAATAGTTTGCTGATGTTGAAGTCCGTGGTTAAGATGTCTAAAAATTTTCGCACACTTCGAAAGTAGTTCAATATAGTTTATAAGTCCCAAAAGTAGAGTAACTTTTAAAATATGTGCAGATTCGCTTCAAGTTGAAGTTCACAGAAATTAAAAACAATGCGCGTGTATTTCGCACAGTACGAGCGCACTTTTCCGACTGGTACATGCGTCCGATCACGGGCAAGTTAAATATAATGACTGGCTGAGTTGGGGTTTCGCCGTTCGCTGTAGATCCAAGCTCGCGGTCGCGCGCGCAGTTCGCGATCCCGCGTGCAAGACTCGCGACGCGACGGCGGCGGGTGGGGGCCATCGCCGCGACGTGCCGCAGTGGGGGCGACGAGGACAACACCCTCAGTGAGTCACCTTCATCGCGTTACGTAATATATTCGGCGCGTTCTCGTTGTTGATTCCTCGTACAGCGGGCGCGTAAGCGGCGACGTTCGACTAATTCTACGAACGCCAAGGGGCCCTTTATTAGTTGAATTATCAAGAAACCGGATAAAAATAGCTCGATATAGTGCTAGGAAAACGCATTGTTGATAATATGTACGTGTTGCTCAAAACATCTCCATCATTGTTTGTATGGCTCAGACAAGATAAACAATTTTTATGAAAACACAAAAACAACTTGTTTATGCACGACTATTATTAAACAACTGTTAATGCAATTGCGCTGATATTGCCAATCTTATACATATGCATGTAGGTAAATTTTTGTTGACGCCAATTTATAGTGGTGGCGATGTTTCGAATTAAACTAATCAACTGCGCCACACTCAAATTGCACGAATTGATGCAATCGCATCACTGCCCGGCGCCTTCACATTCTGCCAGCCTTTTAATACATTCTAAAGCATTCTTCGTAAATAAATAATTTACAATATTCTTAATGGCTTAATGCATATTTGTTTGTGGCGCATTAATAATATAATAGACTTAGTGCTTGTTGTTGGGTTGTAGCCTGGGGGTGTTTGCACGTCTTCCAAATAACGCAACATGAACTTGAAGAGTTCGAGCAAAACGGCTGAAAATTAAATATGTCCCAGACATATCGATCCAAGTTCATTCACGTATACAACAGACATTGGGTTACTGACCATCGCATTGTTTTTACAGCTACGCTAATGAATAGCCAGACCTAGTGTAGCGTGGCGTTAGCGTGAAGCTGTATCACAACTTCGGCAATCGTCACAAGCACAAACCTTTTGTTCGCTATTCGCTAGTGCTAGTGCGTTGTTGCTTTTGCGTTTAGCATTCGTCCCCGCAGCGAGCGCATAACGTTAATAATTTAAACAATAAACGTCGTAAATGTTAGCGCAGACGATCCGACGAATTGACATAGGTTATGGGACTTGCACAATTTTAATTTTTATACATGCTCCATGTTTGTATACATACGAGCGGCTCATTTAAATGTTAAGCAAATGCAAATTTGTGACGATATATTGCGTCGCGAGACTGGCGACCGCGACGATATACAAACAAAAAAATGTTCGTGATAAAGAGCGACAAGTTCACAAGATCTTTGTTGCATTTATTTTATTTTATTTTTGTGTCGTGCTTATTAAGTAAATTATTATACTTGCAATAATAAAAGGATATCGAAGATAAAAAATATTAAATAAAATTGATTGCTATTTTTATTTGTATTTGTAATGACATGATGAAATTGTTTTCGAGTAGAAAATATAAATTGAGGTGATTGACTTTGCTTCGCCAATCGACAAAAACATGAGCGATAAGTTTATTAATTAATATTTTCATCGGATATCATGAATTTATTTTATTTTTGCTTTGTTGCCGACTTATTATCGCTATCGTTTTGCAAGCTTTAGCTTTTCTTCACTTATATTAATTACTATTTATTTGTTGGGTTGTTTGAGTTAATTTTATGTTGTTGATGACGTGCAGGTATAGTAAAAACACGATATAAGATTGTGCGTGAAATTTCCGATGAGCGACTTGTGTTCTTGTTCTGGCTCTGGCATTGTCTAGAATGTAGAAATTTTTACTTGAAATTGGAATTCGTTGTGTGTGGCTGTGGTTGAGCTATTTGTATAGAATGGTTGTAGTAGCGTAAGAAATTGTGTTGCTTTTTGCGCGTTTCTATCGCCGGTGAAAGCTATGAAAGTACCATCGAGACCTCGAAAACGTTTTACTGTCACTAATTACCTCTTTCTAACATATCAACTTGAAACGCAAACTCGAATAGTTCGCAGTTTGCACAGAGACTTTTCTATCCAATCAATGGAAAAAATACAGCTCTCGTGACGTTAGTTGATCTCACGTCTATTCAAACGTAACGATTAGAAATAAAAATTCATAGTCAACAAACAACAACAATTCAACAAATTCCAAACATTCAAATCAACACTAGATGGGAATAAACAAATTTATTTGTGAACAGCTAAACGGAAACTTCAAGCATTCTAATGAGAATTTCATAGTTATCTATTTTTATACGTGATTATGGAAATAAATTTTGCGACAACTTCATTGCGACTTAGTTTCAGTGACCCTGGCAATGAAATTTCGCATTTTATTAGCACTCTCTAATGTGGCATATGCGTATTTACCAGCAAACAACGTTGTTACAATAAAATACGTCACATATTGCTCTTTTACTTGCCAGTTGCCAGCTATTTAACACATAAACCATGCACATGAACCAAATGAATGTTTTAACATATAAGAACAATGATGACAATGGTAATTAATGTACAAATAAATAATAAAAATAGTGCAGATAACGCTAATTAAACAAAATTCATTGATTACGTATATTATGCATCCGATTAAGTTCGCGCAACAGTGCAACATGTGCACATTTTTGTCACAATAAGCATAAATATTCCTAGTCTATAGTCTACTTTTAATGGTAGACTAGCAATTGAAGTGAAAAGGTTATCGCTTCCATGGTTATTGTGCCCTTTATGCACTTTTGGCAACAAGTGTATTAAAATAATTGGCAGAATTTAGATAACTTTAATAACTTGGACTCGGAATCATTCATAAGTTGCCAATTTATCTAACAAAATAAGTTGACTTTTATACAATTATTCAGTCATTGCATAATTCTCGGCTACTATAATAGAAACAATATTCACTTTCATTAATTTATGTATCTACTAAGTCATTGATTCAACTTTTTGTTCTAGACAATTCGTAATCATGAACAATATGTCGCTTACACATTGTTTGTTTGTATGTTTTTGATAATGCACATTATTATCAATTTAAATAATTTAATTCATTCTATTATTACGACAACATTCGACTTTAGTGCAGGAATTGATAAAGTTTATTTATATCTTATCGGTTTCCTTCATGATTATGATATAAGTCTCGATTTAAGAATCGTTTCCCCATTGAGCCTCACTCATCGTTCCGTTTAAATCCAAATTTAACATAATACTAATAATCTATTGATCAACAAATGATAAAAAAATGTAAATGAAATCTCAAAGGTGGAATCATTAAGGAAGTGGATTAAATATATTTCGACTCGAGATATTCATGTATCCATGAGAATCACTGGATATTACGCATAACGCATATGTGTTTATTCAAACAGATTTGGCACCTTTCTTTAGTGTTATTGTTGTCTTTATCTATTACGCATTTAAAGCAGGCTCAAACTGGGTATAATCGTAAATTTAAATGCAGATACGCAATATGTGTACGTGTATGGATGAAGTCACCAGACTTTGATTGTGCTCACCTCACGCTAGCATCCAAGTAGAAACGAATAAATGAAATTGAAACGTGGTAAATAAACTTGAAAATGTGGCAAACTTGGAGACTTGCCGCCTGTATATGTCGCGATCGTCGAGACGCGAACTATATGGTTAAATGAAGTCAACATAAGGCCACGACAAGGCCGGTAACTATACACATACTCGATGTGTGACCTCTTGTTTCTTATTTCCGGTTATGTGTGTTAGTATACATGACATGATACCAACTTTATACCTGTTTGATAAATTCAAATCGAAATGTTATCGCTCTGTTTGTGTTTGGTTTGTTACATATTGTGTTATGTGTGTTACCTCTACTTGAGGAAATTTAATTTCGAACTATGTAAGGATAAGGAACTAGGAAAAGGAAAACGTATCAATTAACAAAAGAGTCCTTCGATAATTCTCGTACGTGTTGAACTTGTTATAAGTTATACGATTGTATGAAATGTGTCCGGAATTTTCAAATATTAATTCAATCTTCATTGTTTGCCTTTGCATTTTTGATGGATTATTAATATTTAAGGATTTCGTATGTGTACAACAAATACATGTGGTTGATGCAAGTCATGTTGTGTGCATGGTGCGTGCTGCCTTTGTGTGTTTTGAACGTATTGGGGTTAGTGGAGCAACACGGTTTGGTTTGACACTCCAAATAATCGGAATTTGCCGGCGCTGATTCTTCCCACAAACCCACAAAAATATTCCGACAATATAAATATTGGAAATATTATCTATTCGATATTTTATACAACTTTAGACGTGAATGCTTTTTGCAACCTTAAATCTTTTAAAACAAAAGCCTATAAAAACCGAGATAAAAACAATAAAAGTGTACTAAACAAAAGTGGGCCAAGAACCAGTAGCGCTCCTTCGATTCACGCCTCTGGTGTACTCGATTGTCGATAGTTATGAATTTATTATTTATTCATTGATATCCAATTAGAATTTAACTATTTATTTAATGGTTATTTAATAACAACATTCAATCAAATATGTATTAATGCAAATATTCTTCAAGTTATTGAGATTTAAATTGTTACAACGTTACCAGTGTTACCCCACTGATAGATTTGCATAAAATCCCCAATGGTCAAATGTATGTTAGTTAGTTTTGCCAAAATCAAAGTGGAAATGTATACTTTCTTTATTCTTTCTTAAAAGATGTCATGAAACATGCACTTTTCTGTTTCACCGTTTGATTCTGAGTTTCATGTAGCCGCAAGCTTGCATGTTGATGTTGCAAGTTAGCGAATTAAAAAAATAAATGTGAAACAGACACTCTGCAATTCTTGCATCTGTTGGGTTTAAAAATAAATGCGTCCGCCATGCTGATGATGTCGAGTGCGTATTCGTAATGCAATGGCTTGCCATTAACCCGGATCCTTCCGTTTGCAATGAGTGTGAGTGCTAAGTACCTAATTGGTTGATGCCTTTCTTCATAAAATTTTGCATTGAAAGATGTTCATCAGATGTATCGAAATTGATCAAGTCCAAGACAAGAGTAGGTTAGTAGTTTTTAGCATGTTAAATCTATAGTATACTCAATGTCGTAATAAAAGATTTGACAATGACCCCCAAAAAAGTTACGTTACGGTTACGTTCAACGTATTCCTTTACCAACTTGGTCTTGGTCCTCGTTATTATGTAGTCACTACATAGGTGTATGCGAACTTTCGTGGCATGTGAATGTCAATGTTAGTTTTTTATGCATACAATGTGTGTTGGTGTTTTTGAATGTTCAATTTAATAGTTTGATAGTTTCTATTCTCACATTAATAATATTGCAAAAAAATAGAGTTAAAAGTGGCTGACTCATATTTAAGAAAATAATTTTTAATTAGTTTTTCACCTCATTGAGGCTTTGGCTTTGGGTTGATAGTTTGAAAATAATATTTACCTGGTGGTGCTGAAAAAAGTAATCCGTTATCAGGATGCATTGATGGTGGTAAATGTAGCTGTAGCGGACCCGGAGGTCTCGCTAACCCGTGTAGTGACGCAATGATGAGGCAGGATAATACACTAGCACAAGAAGTCCTCACACTCCTCACCAAAGCGCACACACGAAAAGGACTGTTCCGAAGTTCCTTAAAGTTTCCCGCGCGCGTTGCACTCGAGTTCTTCGCGCGCGTCAAAAGACCAAGCTTACGCCGAAGGACTCGCTATGAGTATGTCTACGATTACAACTACCGGCGGAATGAATTGTGAGGACAACGACGACCGTCTAGTCCTAGTGTCCGTCGAATTGTCGACGAATGTTGCAAAGCTATCGCAATCGAATAGCGCGAACGAATATTTCGCTCCTACTGCTTGAATCTCGCCGTGGTTGCGCTAGGCAGAGTAGTTGCAAGTGCAAGAACACTACTTCTGGCCTGGCCTGGTGGGACGGATGGATGGTAAAAGTGTGCGATAGTGACCTAGTTGCTGTCTGCAGCAACCTAGGCCGCGAAGAAGTGGATACTCTTCTCGCGCGCGCTGCGAGTCCGAATAAATGAGCAACAAGCTGCTGGCAGGCAGCATGAGTTGCGAACCGATGAAAGCGGAGAAAGGGACTTCCAAAAGGAAATGCGGTCGTTACAACGAGTAATATGTAGTTACGTGAGATTACCGAGACACATAATATGTTTGTGTCCTCGATTCCAGCCGAGACTTTCGGCTTAGGCTCGTTGGTTATCTTGAACATTGCGCGCTTAGGTTCGCGCTTTCTACACGCCTGGCTCTTGAATTCTCGAATAAAAATGAAATCGTCGACTTAGATATCTAAATAGGGTTAACGCAATACGCTTCGACACTCTCTACCATTGATCTTGGAAAACATTAGCATTAGGAGAGAGTAGTGATTAACGCATCTCCGTTGACCGTAATTGCGCTTTTTACTCTACTATACTAATGCAAACTCTAATCTAGAATGTGTCTATTTCGCAAGGCGCTCTCATCATTTTCACTCGGTTAATGATTAATGACAAATGCACATTTAAATCCAACTTTTATATTTCCTCATCTTATTAAATTCTGACTAAATTAGCAAATTTAGGCGAAAAAGTTTATTTCGCGAGTGTGTAATGCCTTTACAACCATTTTAACATCTGATTTAATTCAAATTTTCATTTCAAGAAGTTTTGTTCCTTTAAGTCGTTTAACTCAATAAAGGTTATATTTTTGCCCGTGTGTAATATTGCATTTACGGCACAGTTTTTTGTGCGTTATAGTATATATGTGTTACTATAAATGGAAGTAGGAAAACGTTATTTAAATTGAAGTACTTTGCACCTACGCTCTTTTTCTAAATTTTGATCTTCAAATCCATATAATTCGGCCTTTAATATCATAAATATCGATTTTTCTTATATTGCAATGCAAAGATTGGATGATTTTAGGCTCTCTTTTTCAATTTTATAGCATCTTAGATCATTTACTTTAATGGTTATTAATTTTTCAAATTTTCAAATTAGGTAACGTGACGTCACTATTCAAATATTCTCAATTTGCAATGTTGCCAAAACGCGAAATTGCCAATTTCCGCTATTTATTGACGGCTACAATTTCGAAAACATGGGACCTTTCCCGTTTTTCTTGACTTCGAAAGGCCAAATTGTTGCCTAGGCATTAGCTAATTTTGCACTAATTATAAATTATAATATATCTGACATATTAGGTGTATTTGATTGCCTATAGAATCATTTTTAGCATTTCGGAAAACAGGATAATCCTAATATTATTTAAAATTTTAAGTTGATAAGTACAAAAGATATTATGGTGGTGTGTGTATGACACATTATAATAATATTTCAACAAAAGCCGTTGTTCGTTCTTCGTTTAGTTTAGAGTTTATTGTTGTAGTATTACAAGCGTCAGCCGTGTAATCGTGCGCTATTCGTTTGCTACATTCAATAGCGTTGCTTTCTGTACTTACCTAACATTGAATTGAATTGAGCAAAGTGGAACTATAGGAAATAATTTTTGCCGAAATGTAGGCTACCAAAACAAAGGCATTTAATTTGTAACTTTCTAGGTCAACATCTACCATGACTATGACTATGCATGTACATTACATAAATTACCCAATAAATGTTGTTGTAATTGTCGATTTGACTCATTTCCATTTGAACATTTTCCTAGGTTTTCATTTGAATCGATTCAAAGATATTTAGTTTGGTCGCGACACAACGTGGCAATCAAATAAATGTAATCAGACGATTCTTATTTCCATACAGCGAACAGCACAAGTTAGTGTTCATTATGCGCGTTGCACATTTATTAGTCTGATGCCATTTGCCTGGCTAGCATAATTTCACCTTGTAATCGCATTTTTTCCGAATTCGAATTCGTAAACACGTCGAGTGTCGCACCATACAAGGACAGGAGGCAATTATTTTATTTTTATTTATTAAGTCAATGCTCCTTCTTGATGCCTTTGTTGCAATAGTTCGTAACATGACCATTTATCGAATTTATTCAATCACATCAATGACATCCAGAAATAAGCAATCAGGAAATAAGGAAATGCACTCTCAAACTTTAACAAGTTAATATTGAAGCGCAACAAGGCCGATGGTAACTTGACCATGGGTATTCCATTGATGGCAAATGAAAAATTAAACGATTGTATGCGCGCTTATCTTTTTAGAACAGTCTATCTAAATATTTCATCTGTTTGCTTTGCCCGTGTTGATTTAAATATGGAGTTGAAATAAAGCAAATCGTTTTGCATTGGTGTTAGTCGCATTGCAATTTTTTGAGGCCATTGACGCAGCGGATGTTTTTGATAAATCGTCTGGTCGCTCCGACAGTTTATTATTTGCGATCCTCCCACATGCGAAAATTCTTGGATATCACCGAACTTGTTCAACAAAAGACTCGAACCACAGTGATTATGAACAAACGCGGCGTGATGGGCATCAAGGACTTCAACAAATATTATTATGTTGTTTGCAGTTTGCATTTAATATGCATTTAGTGAAAGAACAAAGAACGCGATGATTTAATTCGGACACAGTTTTAGGCAACGGCGAGTGCAGCGACCCGGTTGCATCGTCATCGTCATCCTGGTGCTCATGAATAATTGCCATTTCCCGAAAATTGTAATTATGTCTCGCGTTCACATAGAAACAATTAAATTTCGCAGCAGTTTTCAGATACAAATATGGACAACGTCTTTGTCTTGTCGAGATCTGCTTCTGCTGCACTGCAGGTCGAAATCCATCAACAAAGAGTTTGAGCATATTGCCAAGAACCAAACGTATATAAATTAGCTTTTTGTTTCGACTTTGACAGCTTTTAATTTGGAGACTCGCAAATTTTTATGCATGTTTGCTAAATGTTGTTGACTCGTTGACTTGTTTTTCGGTGGCTTGGTGGGCCCGTCTAGGGTTATAACATGCATAGATGCACATTATATAAAATATATAAATCGTTGACCTGCAAACTTATCGCCCTTGAAGAAGTTGTTGCAATTCCGTGCATGCGACTGATGTGATGTGGTCGCCATCAATTTCATTTGAAAAGTTGTTTTAGCAAACATATATAAAAACGACAAATGCAAACAAACAACGAAATGTGAATAACTCTTGCGTCAATTCCGATTGCAAATATTTTTAAATTTAAGGCACAAATCAAAGATCAAACATTGTGTGACAATTGCGATAATCGATTCAATAAGAATTTAACAATTTTTATTTGTTTAATAACAAAAATACGTGCAATTTGAGTTCATTTGCTCTATACCATGCCATAAAGAAACGTTGAGTTAAATTCTGTTACAAGAATAGTATGCGTAGACGTGAGCTTTCAATAAATAAACGCAACATGTGAACGAACAGAACAAGTAAACCTAAACTAGTAGTGATTACTTTTTTATGAAAATGACTTTGAGGGTCGGTGACATTAGGAATATTGCCATTTAATGTAATAATTTCGTAAATGCTATAATAAAGCCCGCAAGGGGAAAACAGTTGAATGAAAGCATGAAAGGCATGAAACGAAAGCGAAGGTTCGAACGCCTGGCGGGCGCAAGTTTTTTGCGCGGCGGCGTTACGAGACTGCCTTCCCTTCGTGAGGCGGTGGCGGCATTATATCACTTTCGTTCGGCACTTTGGCGGCATGCATGCACCTTCGATACGGCAGGGGCGGCGTGGCGGGCTGAAAGGTCGATGGTTGAATGTACCCATACATTTCAAGGTTAAATCTATAAGTATCATATTATATTCGAAATATATTTGGAATATTTAATATTTTCAAATTTTCAGGACCTAATGGAATTGAGTTAGTCTAGTTATGTCGTGGTCGATTGCGTAATTGTCTATCACACACCAGTTTATCATCGCGCGTTCTTGCTTATCATTGTTAAATAATATGAGTCAGTCGCTTGGTATAATTATATTATACGTGAGTGTATAACGAACGAACGAATTGAGGGAACCAAGCGGCGGACTGATCCCACCGGGGGCCCCCAGCGCTGCCGATGCAACTAATATTACAGGACGATGCACTTGTTTTCGCAGGATTTCAGACGGCTGCTCCTCTCGCCTGGCCGCTTACGAAAAAATATCCAACTAAAAATACATTTATACTTCTTTAGGTTTAGATTATCGAACCCGCGCTCATTTATTTCGTCTTGTCTTCTTGGTGGTGTCTCTTTGCCCGCTGCCTGCCAGTGCCAATTTGTTGGAACAAAACAACCGCACACCCAACTAATCTTGATATTCGCTGCAAATTAATAGGGTAATAAATAAATGAAAATAGCCAAACATACTAAAAAAATATGTTATATCTACACATCATTATCACTGTGGTGAGCGCGATCGCAGACAATATTATTGCGTCGTTGAAAAAAATTGTTTTTCGACCGAGTCTGGCTTTATCATTGAAAATATGTAAAAATAACGCCGAAATAAATAAACAAACGGCGACGCGGGCAAACTTTAGTGACTTGCACAACATTTTTTATGTTATATGCGCCGTTAAGTTATATCATGTGCAATTGGTTTTTTTTTGTGGTATAGCAACAGCCCCTATCAATCCGATAATTACAATAATAATAACCCACTGAATTATTTGTGTTCTTATACATAATAAGTTTATAAGTTTGACATGTAATCAAGTGATTAACTTGTCGTACATTGTCGATTAACGTACTTTTTATTTGTCATCAACTAAATTGGTTCACTAAAACCTAAAACGTTTTAGTACTTACACAAAAAGTACAATGTCAATGTCAGGGACACTTCTAAATGGGCAATGAGCTATTTCTAAATTGTACTTGCTACGTCTATGCGTTGGTGCTAGTTGCTAGTTGTTATGAAAATTGAAAGTGTTAGCCGGGTCATGTTCATTGCATATGCTTTAGAAAAATTTATTGCGTTTTTGGCTAAATCCGCTACTCTTGTAGAAATCTGTCTGGAAAACCTAGACGAACGTCTAGATCGGTGTGCAAATAGCATATGTAATTTTTATAAATAGTCTGTTGGAAAAGTTTTCAGTTTCGTAAAGATTAAAAGCGCGATGAAGGACAAAAATAAAATGTTAAGCAAGGTTAGGAACGAAATTTTTTTCAATGTGTGTATGTTTTGTCTGCTTTTTTTGCATTACATTATAGCACGAGATAATAATGTCTCGATATGCGCGTTATTTGGCAATCCAAAAAATGTCTACATTTACACATTCATATGAAAATTTTGTTTTGTCATATATTGACTTTCTTATGGTAAATATACCTAAAAGCAAGTAAGTACAAAGAGACCAAAGAGTACAACATTTAAATAATCTCCGTTTTTATCGTTCACACAGATCCGAACTTGTCATTTTTCATTTTATTTGTCCAGAGTTAGCTCTTTTCAGGACAATGAAAATTCAATTCAAAGAATTAACATAGACAAAGTATTAATTGTATTAATGAATGGCTCATGACTCAAGGACAAAGCGCAGGAGTTCCTAGTAGTGTTTACTTTTGTAAACGAGTGAAGAAAAATTGTTGATGCCATCCTGCCGGAATGGAGGCATTACAGACAGCAAACGCGTAAACCGAACTCGGCGCAGTGTGCTAAAGCGATAACGCGTGATATTTTTTTGCGGTACGAAATGTACGGTTCGCATGTGTGGTGGAGTCGTAGCCGCGCACACATAGATCGAAGAGCCCCACAGCCGCAGCCCGATCCGGCCAGACACTACGTAGCAGCATATTCACGACATGTTTGTTCATTTCGATGGATGCCGATTCGACCTTCATGAAAGTGCATCGCACGGGCCCAGGGTCTTTTGTCTCGTTTTAACTGACCTATCACCATCTCGCTCCCAGCTTTTTGTTTGTTTCGGCTCGCGGCCGCACCGATTATTTTTCATATTCTCTTTTTTGATATCAACAATAAAGGAGCCACAAAAGGTCGATAATAATTTGTCCAAGACTCAAAATACTCAGTCAAACATATTCCCTTTCCTGCCTCCTTTTAATAATGGAAAACGGTTAATTATAGTTATAATTATTATTAAATTAAATTTTTATGAGTACATCAACAGAGTACATCAGCCAATGTTGATTGAATTGAATTGATGCTAAAAATAACTGAAAATTGTTATTGTGTTTTTGTTGTTATAATTAATTTCATTTCAACATTCCAGTCAGCAGTTGCTCACGAAAATGCAGTCAGTCCCTGCGCAATAAACGAGTGGAAATGTGCGATTGCGAAAATGTTCATGTTCATATATTTTGTTATGCCTATCTGAAATGATAATATGACATGATATGAAAACCCTGACATACACAATTATATTTATATTGAGTAAATAGTCTGGGTGTTAATTGCGTGACATATACGTTGCTGTTTCAGTACTTTGTAATTGTTTTCGAATAAATTGTTAATGTAATTTGTCCATAAGTTCATATAATTATTATAATATATTATTGAGAAATGTGAAATAAATGTTACAAAATATTATTGATTGATAATGTATTTACATTATGGTAAATATTATTTTCCATCAACGTACGTATTATAAAATATCAACTTATTGATTATTCTTTAGGTTAGGTTATTAGGCATGTTGTTATTTTACAAAGTTGATTAAAATAAAACGAAATTCCTTAAAGATAATGAAATTCGATGCTGCTTGTGTGTAGTGTAGGAAAATAATTTAAAAATGCACAAATCACTTTAGACAGTTGTTGCTGCAGGTCTGCAGGTGCATAACAAATAAAGAATGGCTTTTTAGAAGGCCAAATACCCGAATTTCGGGGTCAGAGACATTAGATGCCGTCGGCTGAGGCTCCAAAGCGATGTGCAGACTGCAAACGGTGCAAACACGTGTGTTTGCGGGTTCTATGCGGCGCGAATGGCGAATGTGTGTGCAAAATCTAGGGCCAATGGACTATTCAAGGCAGTCGGTCGGCTTGTCGGACGTATTGCACTGCATTGGGCCCGGCGATGCCGATGGTTGATCGTCGGTTTTATAACGCCTGCGTTGCTTGTTTTAACTCTATGAATTGGACATAACATAAAAAGGATCAAAAACCCTATAAATTGACTCATCTTCTAGGCATCCAAATCCGCCGAACGCGTACTCATCGAATTTCCCAAGCCCAGGGTTTTTGCTTCGTTCCTTTGCTTACTTTGCTGTTGCTCGGTGCAACTTTGTAGCGCTGCATTAATTTGAGAAACAAGAATAACACATGACGCCGACGTTCATCCATCCTATAACTATTTAATTCATTTCCGAACGTATTGAACTTGCGTCGGGTGCCCATGAACCGACACGTCTACCTTGTCGCAAGTCGCAGAATTGCAAGGTTCAAACTTGGAACGTGCGCGCGCGAAATTGCGTAGCATACACAAAGAAGTAACCAAGTAACCATTTTCAATTGTCATTTACCATTTCTATAGCGATGTATGAGATTCAAATAATTTACTTATCCAATCCTATCCATATATGCAAGATAGCTGCTCACTTGTTTGTTGTTTGCTGTTGTTGTTTTGTTACAAAACGATGAAAAAACAATTCATGTCTGGGACTTGAGAGTTCTCCCTGAAGAAATAAGACCTGAGCAATGCATAACTATCATACATTTTGATTAGGTAATGGAATGGTATAGCACTCGAAGTAAGTACATATTGTGCTCGTGCAAGTGCGAATGAGTAAAACACCAGACAGGCCGTTGCCGGTGCAGCTAGTTAACCTTGGTGGGCGCGCGCGCGCTAACTTGCTTAAGGGGGCATCGCGGGGCCATTTATATCCCATACGCATAACCGGGTGAGATTATTGGATGTTTGGTTGTTGTTTCTGTGTAACTTTGTGCATCGCTACTTCACGGTCTCACATTTTATACATGCGTTCAGTGCTCAATTGAAACGGCTCCAACTCACTGACCAATGACCATGAATCCACTTAAGCCATTTGGCTTGCAATTAATCCAAGCCCAAGAGAAAAATGTGTCCTCGTGCAAACTTCAAACAAGTCAATGAGTCCACCACCACAGGCACAGGATAAACAACTCGCTAAATGTGTTAACTTATATTATACGCGTATTTCAAGAAAAATGCTTAATCACATTTATGAAAGAAAAAATCTTATTGCACAAGTAATCACTGAATTACCAATATTATACAATATTACAAAGAGCATAATTGTTGTAATTAATGGTTTGCATAACCTCGGATAATGAGTATTTCCAACAGATATACGATAAAAATATGATAGCTTGATACATATAATGATGACCTATCCTATCTAATACTTGACCTATTTAAAAGCGCACTTCTTGTCTTCTTCGTTCTTCTTCGAGACTTACAGCAAGCAGCAGCTTAATGGGCATGACATATTTTTGAAGGTGAATGAAAATGGGTCGAGTCTGTCTTTATAACGCACCGTTGCAAGCAATTGCAAGTTGCAAGGACTAAACACCGAAAGGAAAACTTAGCAACCAGTGGCGTATCATTCTAGGGTGCCTGTAAATTTCAACTGTCAAAGTTAAAATTAGGGTTTCACGAGACAAGAATTCTTGTCTTTAATTGGACTTCTTGTCTTGTCTCGAAATAACAAATATTAAAATTTGGGTTTCTTGTCTTGCGATTTTTATTCATTTTCTTTAAATTTTCCTGATATTTCTCAATATTTCAAGAAATATTTCTTGAAAACGTAATCTTGTCTTGTCCTCTATTATTGATTTTGATATTTTCCAAGTATTGTCTTGATCTTGACGAAAATTCAAGGTAAGACATCTTGAATTTCAAGAGTCTTGTGAAACCATAGTTAAAATATGAAATTAAAAGTGATACGGCACTGATGATAAGTCTGGATCAGTTTTAGCCTAGCACTAGCACTCAAGGACTTGATGTGGATATTTAATTGATTGAGAACTATAGAGCAGCGAAAAGAGCGCGAAGTTAATGCGTCTGGCGATATTTTCAAGCGTCGACGGGCAAGACGCTCGTAAAACGTTTTAATTGAATAAATCCACATATTCAGCCATCGGCATTGCTCGGCATTTGTTGACTTGATATTGCAATTGCATTCGTTCGTTATAAGATGTCAAATAATAAAAATAAACGAGAAACAACAGGGCAGCGCGCTTACTGGTTAGGGTCATTGTGTGGCAATAAAACGTTGGAGGTGAGCGCGCTGCGCTGTGCAGCGAGAAGAGACAGATTTTTCGAAATTATTGCTGTCCGCCTAAAATAACTCCAAGGTGACTTGCATCCTGCAACGCGCGCGCCAACCAACCCAATTACATTCAGCCATATTCAGCACATCAGCGCCATTTATGCATCGCTTCTTATAAAAAGTGACGTTCTGCACTTGCACACACGCACGTAATAGACATCTCAAGTTGATTGCTAGAATTCTGGTAGAGTCCTTGTTGCAGCGATTGCCATTTTAAGGAGTTTTAAAGAGTTAAGTGTTTTGTTACCGCATAAACAAAAAGCTCACAAAGAGAAGCACAAGTTACAAGGTTCGATCAGGAATAATATACAAGCTGAAAGCGAATGAAGCGAATGACCAACTCAAGGCACACAAAAAGGAGCAAGGAAAACGCATTCGCACGCACGGCGGGCAAGCAGCAAAGTTGCCAACCGTTCACCACCTAAACTAAACAAAGATTGAAAGGAAAACCTTGAGCCGGGGAAATATTTTAAGCTCGTATAATTTAAATTTGTTCGAACTGCAAGTCATGCAACTCAACTCGCACTCTCTTATTTGTCCACACATCATTTTATTTTTTGTTTTTCACATTTGGCATTTTGTTTAATCAGAATTACCATGAAAATAATTATTGCTCGATTTGATAACTGGGTGTTCATAAATATGTATTATTCCAGGAATGTATAATTTTTATCTTATCAGTATATCAGAGTGCGTGCCCAGACTTTGAGGCGCCTAAAGGAGCCCCAAATTAGTTTCATCATCTATGAATGAATGTATGCGTTTTGCAAATTTAACGGTGAATTTTGCAATGCGTTTGCTTAGCCTTAGCAATTGGCATTAGTAACAAATAGAAATAGAGAACAAACGGATGACGATGCAACTTTCCCTTAAACTAGAGCACTACTAAAATCACAGTTTGCAGTGATAACGGCGCATTCGTTACTTTCCACGACCGCGCGCGCACTTTCCATAGCTGATCAATTATAATCGGCTCGTTGATACAGTTTCGCAAAACGAAAACGCCAACATTTTACAACTTTTACACAGCTCTGATGGTAGCGTAATCAGCGAAAACTCTTAATCGCGTCATGCTCATGTACAATTAGAAACGGAAATGCAATCGTTCTTTCTCTTTTGTTGCTGTTTCTAAAATACTTTTCACAATTTTCGGAATTTTCTTTTACCAGATATTTTCTTGTTAACGAAATGGTTGGTTAGCATTTGGTTAAATGTTAGTTTACTCCTTTTGTTTGAGGTTATATAATTATAGCATAGAAGAACAAAAAGGCTGATAAGAACAGCTGATTTTAACATGCCAGGTTGTGGGCACACCAAAAATTGAAGCACTGATAAGAAATTTAAACTTTTTTCGCCTACCTCGATAGAAAGTACCTCGGTAATGACCCAAAAGCAGGGTGGAAAGTTCTACTTTCTGCCCTAGGTCATTACTGAAATTTACGATTCTGATTAATAGATGGCTC
>JARJDT010007145.1:0-18362 GCA_030264655.1 Leptusa sp. GC000079
GGAGTATCGGGCTGCAGGAAAGATCTATCAAGAAAGATATTCCTGTGAAAAAACCCCTTGATTTAATTTGCGCCCATTGGAAACAACATTACACATCAAAAGTGCAACTCTCAAGCAAAATGGGCGCCTAAAATAAATCGAGAAAAAAGACAACCACCAACCTTTTCGTTTATTAGGAGTAGGTGTTTGTGAATTGATCATGAAATGTAGTTCGCGTTGCAAGAGATCCAACTCCCTATTGTGGAGTTCTTGCTCTTTTTGAAGCAGTTGTTCGGCATGCCGTCGTTGTTGGAGCTGAGCTCGATTGAGATCCTCTTCACGGTTTCGCAGTTCCTACCAACAACAACAAAGAAATTCTAATACAAGGTGCTTAATTCCCTCTCAAAGTGCTAAACTGCTGGGGTTTCACGATCACGAGATTTCTGGATTTTTGTCAAGAATTTTTGTCTCGGGAAACCCCACAAAGTCAAAGTGCACAAAAAACACAAAACTTGTCTATTACAAAACTCTCTAAAACTCGGTTCAAAACACAAATTCACACGATATTTACCTCCTCAAAGGATATGCAAGCCTTTTCATTTTATGAAACGCGACAGACAGAAAGAGACAAATAAAATAATAAGTCATTATATTCGATGGTGATAGGGTGTGAAAAATTTGAGGCGATTTTGTGTCAATACCTTTTCTTTTCTGCGAAGTTCTAAAAGGACTTCTTCGATCTCCTGCCTCCAACCATCCTGCATCGTGTGGAAGCTCTCGTGCGGTGTTTGCGTGAAGGAAGAGTTTTGTATTTGTCCCAGTGCATTGAGAATGTCGAGGAACGATGGCCTTCTGTGCGAATCCGACTCCCAACAAGCTATAAACAATTATAAGCCCTTAACAACTGCCACTAAATCTTTTTTTCATTTTAAAATACATTAAAAAACAAACAACAAAATCAGTACTTGCCAATATAAAATACCATTTTTATAACTATTTTAAATGAAATATTAAAATAGTATACTTTGTAGAAAAATATCTATTAAAACAAAATAATTTTTTTTAAGAAAAAAGCGAATTTAAATTAAACAAAAATTATTTAAAACAAAATATCAATTAAAATGTGCAATTTTTTCTTAAGAGCTGTTTTACACACCGAAAATAGATCTTTCTAGAAACTATTTAAAATAGAAATACAAAATTGGAATATTTTTGATTTTGGCAAGCTCAGAAAAAATGTAGGGAATTCCTGAGAAAAATCTCTTCATTTAATATGAGCCAATGCGAAAACAAAATCGTACATTAACTTATTAAAGTACCACTTGTCAAGCGAGGTAAATATTGATTTGCGGAGAAAAGTGAACAGTAAAACTATAAAATATTAAATTGAGACAAGAAATTTCCGTATGTCATTTACAAGAAAAGAGAAGAGATTGCAAATATACATGAAATATTTAATTGGACACGACAAGTACATGGCATAAAATGCACGTAAATCATTTGCATGCTGAACGCGACATGTGCAAACAGGTGACATTATCATTGCAACATCTTTATTTCTTATTCTTTTATACAACGAGAACGAACGCAAAGGCAAACGCGTGCACTTGCGGTCTGAGTGCTTTCAATACAACTTTAGAGACTGCAACGACCGACAAACAACAAACCTACATTCACAATCAAAACGACATTTACATTTTGTATTGTTATCGTTATTGTTTAAAACGCCCAATACAGTTTATTTTATTCATCGTCGATCTTGCCGGTGAACACAAAAAAAGTAAAAACAATGCGTTTATTATAAGAACAAGAGACGGTGAGTTTACCTTCCATGAGAGATCGCCATTGTTCGGGACACGTGGTAGGAATGGGCAGCGTGAGCTTATTGGCGGCAACGCCGTACGCCACCGCCAGCGTGTCGATGCCTTTGTAGGGCGTCTCGCCGGTGAGCAGCTCCCAGAGGAGCACGCCGTAGCTCCACACGTCGCTCGCGCGCGAAAACGTCGAGTTCCGGATGACTTCAGGTGCCATCCAGGCGTAGGTGCCCGCCTGCGACATCCGCGTCGTCTTGTAGACTTCGCGCGCGAGCCCAAAGTCGGTGATTTTGAGCGTCTTCTCTTCCAGGTCATCGTTCTCGATAGTCTCCTTCAGTAGCACTGCAAATTACAATTCAACAGTTAAATCAAGACTTGCACTAATAAAATACAAATATTTAATTACATCTATTCAAATTTAAATAGATTTTACTTGGTTTATTTCCCATCAATTAGATTTTTTCCATTTATAGCAAATCATAATTTTTTCGATTTAAACAAAAATTTAAGTAGTTTTTGAAACTAATTAAAATATAAAAAATCATATGTAAAAGAAAACTATTTAAATTTTCTATTTAAAAAAATCTTTTGAAAATAAAACTATTTAAAATATTTTCAAGAATAAATATCTATTTTCCATTTTAGATTAAAATAGTTTATAAAACTATTTTAGGAAGCTGTTAGTAATGTTGGGAGTATCGGGCTACAGATAAATATCCATTAACAAAGATATTTCTGTGAAAAAACTCCTCGTTAATATGCGCCCATTGGAAAACAACATCGCACATTAAAAAGTGCGACTTGTCAAGCAAAATGGGCGCCCTAATTAAATTCTAAATATGGAAACATCATCAAATTTAGGTGTGTTGGTTTCTTTCTTGTTGCAATAACAACAACGTAACACATTTAAATCATTCAACCCACCTCACCAGTCGAAGCAAACTCGAAGCAAACAATCTTGATAAATAAATAATAAATAAAACAACAGCACGTTTACTACTCCATTATTCAACAAGTATACATACATCAACAGCGCGTTTACTATTTACAACTTTATTTAATAATATTATATTCAAACTGAAATCTTTCAACTGTGAATAGCCAATCGAAGTACAGTTACGAGTTAGTCGAGTTAGGCGACAAATCGCTGAATTTATTTTCCTGACGCGGACGCGAAACTTCGCAGTTCTGCCAAGCGACCGGTTTTGATATCTTTCACTTCGACTTCGCTAAACTTCTACTTGAAATTAATGCATTAAACTCCCCGATGTGTATGCGAGATAGTCGCATAGAAGAAATAAAAGTTGAAGTTGAAGTCAAGTTCAGCAACTTCCAGTCGGCAGTCGCAGTCGTCTTCGTCGGTGTTGATTGTATTCGGCGCGTGCTTCTATTTTTAATGAAGCGCATTGCCCGACAACCAATCCAATCAATGTTTTCTTTTCATAGCATTTTTATGGCAAAACTGCAGCCGGATTGAAATTGACATAACAATCGAGAAATTAATTTGATATTACAATAGTAATTCAATAGTGCGAAAGACAACGCCGAAGTTATTTTGCGCTCATTCAATTGTTATTGTTGAATAAATGAATGCCATTCTCGCAGTGTGTTAACATTAACACTGATAACAAATATCTGCGGTCAATGATAACAATTACATACAACTATTTGCTTTGGCTCGATATTGGCATAGAGTTTAATGTTATAAAAATACATTGAATCGAAAAAGCCATATAATTTTTATTATTTGACATTTTGACCATACAATTTTCTTGTAAAATTGCATTCCGTACGCTATTATTCCATTTACAATTTCTTTCTGATGAAATGTTTTACGTTTCAAATATAATTAATCAGTGTTTTTTTTTAGATTAAAATATTTAAACTTACGAAAAATTAATTTAAATTTTAAAATATTTCTTTGAAATAAAATTAATTTCAAAATGCGATTTTGAAATTTATGTAAGTATAAAAATCACGGATGTTTAAACGATTTATATAGAAAATTGTTTGTTTCAAAGATTTTCACTGTATTAATTCGGAACTATAAGAAATAAAATAGATAACGTTTCAATTTAAATAAAATATTTCAAATAGTTCTATTTATTTAAATAGTGGCAGACCCTGCTATTATTACGATTTCTCCTAAACCACTATAACAAACTCCTTAGAAAAACAATGCATAATGTAAATAAATTTGTTGAAATAAAATATATGCTTGGAAAAATTGTAAATCAAAAGTTATACAAAAACTTAAAATCTCACGCTTGTATTCGTGTAAAATATTCATTAATTAGTGTAAAATTGTTGTAAAATCAGATTATGTAAACTTTCTTACTAAATAATTCTCCGTTGTAATTTGAATTTAAACACGCAAAATAAGTGTTTTACACAAAATTTTTAATAAAATACATTTGACAGGTTTAAATTTAAATTTTCAATGAATTGATATGAAAAATTACATATATTCAGTTGAATGTATTATAAATAGTTCTTATATTGACGTAACTTGAATAAAAATTACTAATTGCGCGATGTTAAGAACTAATGCAAGTATAAATGAATGCAACACGGGTACTCAACTCATTAGAGCAATTACTTCACTTCACATATAAAGATAATGCATATTAAAGTTGCTGCAATGCAAGCGCATGTAAGAACATAGACATAGATGTAATATTTTTATGAATTTACTCGGCAATCTATGTACAATAGAAAGCGAAAAACGTGTAATTTATAGCAAGCAGCGAATGCACGCCGTTGTGGAACGATAACGCTAATGATTTTTTAAACGCGTAAATAAATTTATACAGACTGTTGACTGTCATCAATATAGTCATAGTAAACACGCAACACAAATATACGTTTATTATTTCTGCATACAAAGTGATTTCTTGGACGTTCTGTATTGATAAGCGCATTAATTTCGCAAATGTAGGTAAATGAAGAAATGTATTTTATTAGTAATTTAAATAAACATGCAGCGATATTGATAGATTTATGGATCGAAGCGAAGCTGCTTGCTTTCCTCGCACAAGACAAGAGATTTAATTAAAGCACTTAACTGGTACCTCAAGCATTGCAAAATAAATATTTAATTTATTTATTTATATTTATATATCTAACTGTGAACCTTAACAAGCTCAGATAAGAATAATGAAATTGAGTAAATATAAATTTCCTTGAATGAAACAATAAACGTTTGCAACTTTTCATTAATTATGAAACGCAATTTCGAGATTCTATTAAGGGATAATAATGTTATACTGTCGCGAATGTGAGATGAAACTAGGTCATTTCAGGCAAGGCACGTTGTAATGAAGGAAGAAAGCACCAAAATGAAGAGTGAGTCGACATAAGTCAATATAATAGTTTTACGATCGTCGATGCATAATGCATTATCCTGGGCTTGGTCCTGTGGCTTTAAGTTTTGGATACGATGTTGGATGTTTGCTTTAACGATCAACATCACCAACATATAAACTCGACTTGCTCGAAACTTCACTCGTAAGTGAATTTCAATTTCAATCAACTGAAAATTGCTGAAAGACTTAAACTCAAACTGAAGACTGAAAAGTTCACAATTTCGAATTCCTACAAGTACATAAATCGATTAATTAAAGTTAACTCATTTTAAATCAAGTACAGGATCTGCGAAAATGACTGATATCTACTTTGCCACAGTGAATATTAAACATTTCAGATTTTGCTTCATCAATATCAAAAATCCAAATCTGAAACCGAGTCTGAAACGTACAAAATACCCACGGCAAATTCAGGTATCGGTCTTTAATGAACTCCCCGTATTAATAACAATAGGATTGTTTTCGTTTATGTTACATTGCAATTTGCAAACAGAAACGTAAATAAAAACAAGAAATAAAAATAACTTGAAACTTGAGGTTGCCTCATTTATTTATGAATTATTCAATCATCCTCACAACGCAATTATCGCACATTGCTTAGGTTAGGATCAAATTATTTAAAAATTCTCAAAGAAATAAAGTTAAATTGAGAAAAAACTCAAGACAAGAATTATTGTCTTGTGAAACCCTACTCGGCTCTATGTTAATGTTAATTAATAACAAACAACTAAGAAGTATAAATAGGAATGTTTTGCCGTTTGCGATGGCTACGACTATGGCATTGAGTGATGCCGTAAATGGTATACGAAAACGCGAATATGAATACGAGTTGACGGTGTGGTTAGTTCGCTGCGCCGGTTGAAAAACAATTAGAATAGGTCAGCGTCCGTCGCTTATTAAAACGCATTTCACATCATCAGGCAGCAACTAGTACCAATGTGAATAAATAATAAACAATTAACAAAATTGACTGCGTAATAATTTTTACTATTTCACGTTCACCTGGTATTACCTTGAATTAAATACGAAATTATCGGAAATTGGATTGGAAAATACCTTCCTATAAATAGATAAATGTGCACGATTATAGGAAAGGAAAGCCTCAGCTATCTTTATCTTTGCCGCGAGGCGAACTCGAATGTAGACTTAATACATTTATCGCGTAGATATTAACGCGCCGAGAACAAACATATTAAAAAATTCCGTACATGATGACATAGACATCAACTTAATCTCGACTTAATTCCCGATTTCGACAAACATTCAAACATACTCGAAAAAATACTTATTAAAATAACAAAGTAACCGTTCGTTATCATTCATTATCACTATATCAATTAAAGTTGGAGCAATAAACCAATGTCGTTCGTTTCCAGCTCGCTTTCATGTTCATGTTTTCTAATTAAAATTTAAAGTGGCATTTTTAATAAGAACAAAATTTTAATTTAACTGAAATATCGTTAGTTGCCTTATTATGAAAACGCATGTTTCAAACAAAATTGTTTCTTTTTTTGTTATAAATAAATAAATAAAAAACAAAACATGTATGTGCGTAGTCGTAAATGGGTCGTTAAATTTTAGGGCACGGAACAAAATTGCTTATTGCATGCGCTTAATTTGAGTGCAAGTGTTTGTTCCTTTTGTGTGGGAACTGAGAACGCGTTCAATTAACATAAATGCAAAGAAAGTGTCGCTGCAAGTTGCAACTGTACTAATAGAGAAACAATATTTTCGCTGATTAAACATGCATTATGCATATGAGGGAATCCCATGGTGCAAATGAATTGTCCTGTTAGATTAGAGTTGACCATATAAAATTAATTATCACTGTTGTTGTGCAAACAATTGATGTGTTTCGGCGAAAACCCCAGTCAGCAATTATAATTATAGACCGTGGGACTTTTAACGAACATTTAAAAAAGTTGCGTAGGCACAGCATTCACTCAGAAATATTTACGATTTGCATTTAATTGAAATTCGGCGAATAACTTTTTGCAGGATTTCACGAGACAAGAATTCTTGTCTTGAATTGGACTTCTTACCTTGTCTCGAAATCATCAAGACTATAGGGTTTCACAACACAAGAATTCTTGTCTTGACTTGGAAATTTGGATTTCAGGTCTTGCATTTTTTATTTATTTTCTTTAAATTTCTCGATTTTTCTTGTCTAATTTCTTGAAAAACTTAATCTTGTCTTGCCTTGCATTATTGATTTTTATGTTTTCCTAGCCTTGTCTTGATCTTGACGAAAATTCAAGACAAAACTTCTTGAATTTCAAGAGTCTTGTGAAACCCTAATCAAGACAGGAAATTTGGGTTTTTCGTCTTGCGTTTTTTTTATTATCTTTAAATTTCTTGAAATTTCTCGATTTTTCTTGTATTTTCATGAAAAATTTCATCTTGTCGTGAACTATCAATGTAATATGGATTTTGATATTTTCCTAGTCTTGTCTTGATCTTGACGAAAATTCAGGTAAAACTTCTTGAATTTCAAGAGTCTTGTGAAACCTCGAGTGACTAATCAAGACAAGAAATTTGGGTTTCTCGTTGGTTTCTCGTCTCGCGATTTTTATTTATTTTCTTTAAATTTCCCGATTTTTTTTGAAATTTCTTGTCAAATTTCTTGAAAAACTAAATCTTGCCTTGTCTTGATTCTTCCATACTGAGTCTTGTCTTGATCTTGTGAATTCTTGTCTTGAATTTTGTCGTGAAACCCCAATTTTTGTATGTTTGATATGTGTTCAACCTACCATTAGAGCTCTTCAAGTCTCGATGAATTAAAGCAACGGGCGCCTGATTGTGCAGATAATACATGCCACTAGCGATCTGAATCGCCCAATCAACGAGCACATCAGGCCTTATCTTCTTGCCGCTAAGCACCCGATTCAGAGACCCCCCGCGACAATACTCGAGCACCAAACACAAGTTGGGTTCCTGCAGGCAGACACCTTCCAGCGAGACAATGTTCTCGTGGTCCAGCAGACAAAAGAGTTTCGCCTCCTTGACGACGTTATCCAAAGTCACCGACACGTCCGAGTCGGGGTCCTGGCGCGCCGCCTTCACAGCCACCTCGTGTCCGTTCCACTGGCCCCGGTACACCTTCCCGAATCCGCCGACACCGATCACTTCCTTCAGCCGAAGCTCACTAAAGTCCACCTCAGTGGGCTGAATGTCACTAATGATGCTGTTGCTGCCCTCGATGTAGCGCTTGATGGGGTCGTCATAGGCGACGAAGTTCGAGGGGAAGATGCCGACCTTGTCGTCGATCTTCCCCGTCCACCAGCCCTCGTCGCCGGAGATCTTCGCGTCGTCCGAGAGCACCTCGACGATTTGGCCCTTGCACAGCGAGAGCTCGTCCTCGCCCTGTGCGCTGTAATCGTACAAGGCTGTCCAGAGTGATGGGGTGCCCGGATAAACCATCTCGCCATTTCGCGACGATTCCATCGACGTGAAGACGTGATTGTGCTTTATCGACGGGGGCATCCGTGTCACGCGAATTGGTTAGCTATGTCGAGACTATTGCTAGGCATTGTTGGCGTATGCGAGACGCTCTTTTGCGGATGGGGCCGAAACCAGGTGGTCAACAAACAACAGTACACTACACGTACACCTTCGCTATCACTTGATCACTTCACTATCACACTACGGGTTTACGCACGTTCACGTTATCGATTATCATTTTCGTGTGAATTATGCGATCGCGTCCACTTTCAAGATTGCACATTGGCTCGCGCGGCGGTTTCTTGCTTGTTCGACTAGAAATTAGTAAGTTACATGATGTCGCTCGGTGAGCTGATACGATAATCACACTGTTCGTTCTGCGGCCATATTTTTGATCAAATCAACACTTGAACACTCCGGAGGCAAGCGCAAAGCACAAGGCAAGCAGCCACTCCGGATCCGACGAGGAAACAGTTCTGGTTCTGAAAGGCGCCACCGCGGCGAGCGCTCTACTTTACCGACGGCTTCAAATATTTGCGACTTGCGGGTTGCTTTCGTATGCAACCAACTTGGCAACATCGGCAACCACGCATTTTTCTTGTTTTGAAAGTTTCAAACGGAAATTTGTTGAAATCGATTGGAAAACGATTTCTATATTTTCATGATTAATGATTACAAGTTGTATGCAAATATTTTTTTAAGACTAAAAAATGGCAACAAATCAATATTCTAATTTTGCAAGTTTGAAACCGATTAATTTAAGGAGTAAAAATTTAGAAAAAACTTTGTGTAACAAAAATATTCAACTCTCACTGTATCATAACTCATTATACCAATAAACATTACTAATAACAGAAATACAATTAAGACATTTTTCAATTAATTTAGAATTCAAAATACATATAGAAAAACACTGCGAAAATTGTTTTATTCAAATTTAACGACATTCGAATTTTTGATATCTGTAACACAAATAAATTTGTAACAAATCTTTACAAATGATGGTATACATACATACATTTTAATATTGTTTGTTTATTAATAAATCATATTATTATTTTGTGTTAAATTTAATTATAATACCTATTTTATCAAAATTCATTTAAAAGCTAAACTTTATGCCTTTGAGAAAACCTCCAACCATAAATTCACAAATGAACGCAATAATGCCAGTGCATATGCAACATATCCATAAAATCATCGTTCCTTTAATATGATTAACAACGATAATCGCAAGTTGCTCATGTAAACCACCATAAAACATTTCCAACGATTGTCGCAGAAATGAATTAGTATACTGTAAAGATATTAGAAGAATTAATGCGTCTTGTCAATCAATTAAATACATAAATTTACTTCGCTTTCCCAAATATAAAGCAACCCTGAGGCCCACAAAATTGTTAAATATTCGTTGAAAATTTCATAAATAGGTGAACCAGGCATTACCATTATATAACGCGGCATACTGCCAAAGTGTTCTGGCAAAACTTTCATTCCAGTTAAATTAAAACCATTATATTCAATTGCTTCTATAAACAAATAGACAAAATAGACCGCCATTCATCGGGAATCATTTGGATTTACTTGTTTGATAACGCCATGTAATAATTGACATTATTCTGTTGCGGGAATATTCCTTTATCATAGAATGAGTGTAATGTAGTACATTTTCAGGATACCGAAATTTTCGCATTGATTCCTACACAAAAACAGTTTAATTAATTTAAAACTATTCCTTATCCCCTAAAACTAATAACTATTTAATGGCCTATTAATGGACTAACCACGGGATGTGATGGATAATAATAATAATCCATTACTTCTACAACAAAAAACAAATCTGGGCGGTCAACAATGTCTTCATGGGTTTGAAAATTATCAACTAATCTGAAATTTTCCTAATTAGAATTAATGTCTCATGTGAGGGGAAAACTCACTCTGGCGAAAGAAGCGCGTTCAAAACGCCCGAACTGTATAATGCGCCGAAATAAAGAGACATAATTAATGCTAAAGTTAGTATAATTTTGGTGGGTAATTTCTGGGGTATTTTGTCTTCGGATGCGTACGATTGTTGAACAAACAAACCAAATACATCGAAAGAATTAACACTTTCGCTCATTTCCAGAACGTGAACAACTTGGTTGTTAACTCGCACAATGTTTAGTTGATCTTTGAGAAAATACGCAATGCGAACAAATACAAAAACGGATATTATCAGAATCCAAATATCTATGCCGAATGCGTTAATGTAATTAAACCAAGAATCTTTAATTCTACAAGTAATAAGTGCAATTAATGTGTGGGAAATTAATTTATGCAAAAAAAGTATCAAAACTTACTTTGGTTGAGGAACAATGCAAATTCGTTCGGCATAGGCAAAAGGCATAGGAAGTAAGAAATTTAAGATAATGTAGTGTTCGAAAGAAAGAGTCGACACTAAAATATTATTGTAAAATTTTAATTATCATTTGAGCTCATCCATACTTACAAATTAAAATTTCGAAATCACCATGAGGAATTTCTTGTACCATCAAGCTATAATTGTAAAAGTTGGCAAAAGTATAGATAATCTCAGCAATGATGCCTTTATTGTGTTTGAAAAATAAATCATTTGCATAATATGGTTCTCGCGCTAAACCGTCCATCATTTTGCCCACTTTAATTAGTCGTCCACCTTTTGTTTTATCCCATTTAAATAGAAAATTATTCAAAAGAAATGTGTTATTCTTAGCAAACCAGACATCCACAAAAAGTGTAGTTCTTTTTTTAATGTTGCGACTATCAAGCGCCGATAAATCAACAGTGTGCAGTTGTAAACTAATATTATTTGAAGCAGAATTTGTTTGATTTTTCTGAATGTTCAACATTAAGTCATCTTCGGGTATTGTTAGCATATTTTTTTCATAGGCAATGATCAAATTACTTTCAATAAATGAGTTCCACAAACGCGGAAGCCGCTTGAGGTTTTCGATTTCCATGACTATAATAACTCTTCGTTGAAGATTCCTTGGTCGATAATTAGTTGCCAATGTGCAAAATTGACGCAAAGAGTCGTGACTTTCTACTATGACGAAGATGTCTTTACAATCATCAAGAATCAAGCGCGTTTTAAGATTTGCTTTTTTGAATTGCAAGGTGAAAACCGGTACAGATAGTTGCAAATTCATTTTAAGAGTTTTATCAGTCATTAATACAATGCAGTTTGTCGCATTCATATACGTTTTGAAAATTGTTAGCAACAAAAGCGTTAATTGCGTCTGCATTATGCCACTTTTAAATTGCAACAAACTCATTTCAAAAACATTTCAAACAGATTTGTTATTTGATTTGTTACAAAGCAAAATCATTATACGTAATTATAGAAGTATCTCAATAAATAATGAATTTCATAATTGATAGTTAGATATAAAAGTACATAAATGCATTTATTGATTTGATCGTATCTCAACTTTTCATATTTTAAACAGATTTAAAATGGTGCCACAATGGTACAGTGTATATTGAGTTGCATATGCAATACCGTGATAATACAAAAAACGATTTTAGATTACATCACATTAATAAATCATGAAATAATTCGGTACAAAAATACATAAATTCATTTATTGATTAATATTTATTGATTTGATTGTATCTTAACGTTTCATATTTAAAAGCAAAAGTTTGGAATGATGCCACAACAGTAAAGTGTATACTGAGTTGCCTATGCAAATAACAGGAAAGTGTTCTGTTAATTGGTTGTCAGGATTCCCAAGGATTTTGCAGAATCTTGTCAAGGATCAGTTCGTATTCGTGTTCGTTTTCCAAATCAAACGAGTTTCTTTAGTCCTTTTAATTCATTTTGATTTAATTAATCCACAGACGATTAATAGTGTTATCTCCTTTGCTTATTTATACACCGAGAAAGTGCAAAAATCAACTCATTAATTTTGCCACATATGTTGAAATTCCAATGCAATAAAACAAGGTAACAGCTGACTCCTCTCTTATAATTATTATAGTTTGTTTAATTACTAATTGGATATTTGCATGTTCTAGAGCAAAGTTGATTTAGAATGCGATGCCAGCAAGAAGACGTCACATTGGCTCTGAATCTGAGCAACCGTTCATCGTAATTCCAGAAGACTCCAAATGGCAGGCAACAAATGCTAATTACCCGAACAATGTACCAAGTGGCAGTGAGTACTATCTAGAAGACGATTTCATTGACGATTACAGTGAACCAGAAGTAGTCATGACGGCGCGCGACAGAACGGCGGAGTTCGCCAACACAATTCAGTCCCTGCAAGGCAGGAACATTGCACGCGCGGTCGCCGCGCGCGACCCTAAAAAGTCCAAGGTGATACAAAGCCATTCAGAGTTTATGCTCATTGCCAAGAATATAGGCAAAAATATAGCAAGCACATTCACAAAATTAGAGAAATTAACATTACTAGCAAAAAGAAAATCGCTGTTTGATGATAGATCTGCTGAAATACAAGAACTCACTTACATCATCAAAGGAGATTTGAGTTCGCTCAATCAACAAATTGCCAAGCTACAAGAAGTCTCCAAGCAGCAGAAACAGAACATTAATGGGAAGCATTTACTTTCACATTCGAGTAGCGTTGTGCTCGCGTTACAATCAAAGCTAGCGACAATGTCCACGGATTTCAAGCAAATCCTGCAAGTGCGCACGGAAAATTTAAAGCAGCAGAAGACTAGGCGCGATCACTTCTCGCACGGCAGTGTAAATAGCAGTCTGCCGCCGTCCGTAACGGCACAGAATCAAAACAGTGTCTTGTTGCAAGAACAAGACCAAGTGAGCATAAATTTCGACAATACGAACGCGCTAGTGCCGCAACAACGCAACCAAATGCAAATGGCTCTCATGCATGACCAAACTGACAATTATTTGCACAGTCGAGCGGAGACAATGCAGAATATCGAGACGACTATAGTCGAACTAGGCGGGATTTTCCAACAGCTAGCACACATGGTCAAAGAACAGGAAGAAATGGTGGATCGTATTGATACAAATGTACAGGATGCGGAGATGAATATTGAGGCAGCACACACGCAGATCCTTAAATACTTCCAATCAGTAACATCAAACCGCTGGTTAATGATTAAAGTTTTTGCCGTCTTGATTTTCTTCTTTATATTTTTTGTCGTTTTTATGGCCTAGACACGCGCGAATGTCGGGACGTCGGTGAAAGATTTTATATCCATTGTTACGTTAAGAATTATGATTATGTAAAAATACACATATATTAATTGATCACTTGTCTTTTGTACTCATTAGTCGTTTTCTTTGCGACATTTTTGTTTATAATATGGTTAAACCAGAAGCACACAGCATATTAGTCGCAAAATACAACTATTATCTGTTTTTGGGAACATTTTCTTTTATTAGAAAATTAATTGATGAAATGGGAATAATTAACAAATCTTTGGTCGATTTGCCACTTTGACTTGAATTTAAAAATATGTAGCACAACTAAAGTCTACATAAACATAGATCGTGCTCGATGATGATGCCGAATGCCGGTAAATGCCCTCCAAACCCAGAGACGCAATTCAATCACAAACGCCGATAGATGGCGCTAGTTACTTATCGCTTGAAACTTTCATTTTCTTCGCTGCATCTTCGTCACTTGAACTACTGCTCGTGCTACTCTCAGGCCCATCTTGTTCCTGTTGTTGCACGGGGACTCTATGCTTAGGCGGTATCGTATAATCAAACGGTTTGCCTAGTTTATCGAAAGTTTCCTTCACGCGCAATACAGCAGTCCGGTTGATAAACTCAATCGGCACGTCTTTAACTGCTCTCTCAAACACTTGGACAATTTCCTCATGTTTGGCCTTATGGTATAAAACATCTAGGAAGCAACTATATGCGTTACCAAGCGCTCCGTCTGTCACTTTCGATGTCTTGAGATGACTTATGAGCTTTTCTGTGACGTTCTCGTCGTTGACTTCGCGTGCGTGTTGGACGACGCGTTGGAACATAATACGTGGGGCGCCTTCAAGATACTCTTTCCAGACATGTTCAGCTTTGCTCTGCTGATCATTAATGAAGTAATGCGACCAGAGGACATTAATTGGTGCGATGATCCCTCGCTTAGCGTACTTGATCGATAATTCTTCATATTTTTCTAACAACTCGGGATGTCTTTCTAATATACCGACAGCGCCACCTCTCGGGAACTTCTCACCAATATGTTCCAGTTGTGGTTCTTGTGCGTTGTCCAATTCTTGCTCCAGTTGGTTTAAGTAATCCTCTGCTTTCCCAGCAATTAAGTTCGCGTGGCAAATTCTGTTATCGAAAGACACAGCTTTCTTTAAATCCGAGTCAAGTTTGTTGCCAATCTCTTCAATAGCTTGTACATCTCCAGAATTGGCAAGTTTGTTGAGAAGAAATCTGAAGACACGTGTGATGGGGACGAGGCCTTGCTGCAAGCTATCCGTGGCGATTTTCGTGGCTTCCAGCGCGCGATCACCCTGTACCAGGCGTTCAATAAGTAGTGAGATGTCTGTCGCAGTGAATTGTTCTTTAGAATTGCGTATAACTTCCAGAGCTTTGTCTAAATCCCCGAGTTTAAGTACATTCCTAAAGATTGTCACATCTTTTTTCGGAACTTGAAGAGTAGGTGGCGCCTCATTGGTTGTTTTCTGCACAATTTGCGCCGGGGCCACCTCTTTAGGTCTAGACTGTACTTTCTCTTCTTGGGGCACAACAAACGCAGGTTTAATGTTATTAGCCCTCAAAAGCTTCCCCAGTTTCATGAGGAACTTGTCATTTGGGGCCAGGTCTTCTTCTTGCATTTGCGTCCAAAGCGCTTCCGCCTTTGCAACATCATTTTGTTTGGTGTAGCTCAACAAAAGCTGATAATAGATGTCGCCACGGTCGATATGGTTCAAGTCACGGGTCGCCTCGCAGAGCCCCACTAACGGTTCAATCATGCCTTCTTCCCGGTAGCGCTGGCACGCAACATTGATGCGTTGCGGGCGGCTTTGCAACCCGGGTGTTTCCAGGATCTTGCGCGCTTGCCGCACGCGCCCGCATTCAACGAACGCAAAAACTAGGTCGTACAAGCTGTTTATCTCCCCGTGCACTGCTGTACTCATATCGGTGAGTTTCTGCAGTCTTTCCGCATCTTCAGCTTGGATCAACTGACAGGCTAACTCATTTTTCCAGGGGGTTGCGCGGAATTGCGTACAGCACCATTCAAACTTCTCAAGAGCTTTGTTGATATCTTTGTTCACTATGTGGACCTTAACCAGTGGACCTAGGTTAATATTGTTGATCTCCAAGTAGTTGTTCTGGAGCATTGTATCAAACATAAGTTGCAAATCGTCGACGTTTCCCTGATCAGCGAGATAATTCAACAAGCGCCAACAAAGCGAGTTGAACACGAATGAGCGCTCCTCTTTGGCTTCCCGCGGACGCTTGATAAACTCAACCGCTTCCTGTAACTTCCCGTTTTTGACCATTACCGTGACAACCCGAACGACTTTCGAGTCGTCTAGGCAGAAATCCGGGTCGAGATCTTCAATCTTCTTCAAATATTTCATGGTTTCGTCATATTTTTCGTGGAAGGCACAAGTGTCCATCAACTGGGCATAGATCCCCGTCGAATATTTAAAGTCAGGTGTTGAGGACAACTCGTTGTACAAAGCTTCCATTTTCTCAAGCTCCTTATTCCTATAGTAAAGCGTCAAAAGCTGTCTTTTGAGACCTTTAGTGTCCTGCCCTTTGGCACTAAGGTTCTGAATGAGTCGTTCCAACTGCGGAATGTTCATCTGATTCGATGGGGTGTAACTAGGGGCTTTGCGTTCGATCGTTGAAGGGATAAGCTCCCCGGAAGAGAGCCGCGCAAGTAACGCGGAGATTTCCGGCGTCATCTTCTCGCCCACTTTTTCCTGCACCCGTTCAGCTGTCATCGTACTAATAGTCAAGCCTTGCGCGACCAGTGCTTCCAAAAGCGGTTGAACCACATCGTTAAACTGCCGGGAGTCATGCGCCAAATCCGTTAGGAACCGGCCGATAACTTCCGTCCCGTCCGGAACTGCATTTTCATCATTATCCATGTCAGTTTTCCTCTCTAAATTCTCGTAGACTTGTCGAATTATAGTAATATAACTGTCCAAGTCGCGGGTTTTATAAAAGGCGTTCGCTAGCGGTTTTCTGATAAATTCAGGTTGGTAATAAGCTTGTACTGTTTGCATAATCACCGCCGCTTCAGTCAAATCGCATTTTTGAATCAAGGATATTGCTAGACTGCAGGCGGCCGAACCTACCGAAATATTCGCCATGCGTAACTTGGATATAATGTCACTGCTTTTACCCTTTAGGTTGGGCAAAACATAGTCTCTGATAGTCTCCGAACTCGGATTGACGTTAAAAGAACGCATGCTGATCAGGACTTCAAGGATGGAATCCCCAGTTGGGTCCTGCGCTTTGGCAACAAGCAGGGGCCAAAAATAATGGTTCCTTATAGGCAACCCCTGTGTTTTCATCTCTTCAAGCAGCTTATAAGCAATTTGTTCATTCCCTAGTTCCAGGCTGCGCTCAGTGACGTAACTCAAGGGCTTTATGAAGAGTTCCTGCTCCTCTAGGAGTCTGCACACGGCGATGATCTTATCAGCAGGTGAGTTGGCCTTGACCATTTGCCGCAAGAAAAATGTACCCATTGATTGTTGGGTACCATCTGCTTTCTCGCCGCGTTGCATCGTCAACATAATCGTATATGCTGTATCTGAGTGTCCTTTGTTAATCAGCCGTAAGATGACGTTGATGGCGTCTTGGTTGTAACCGAATTGTTTTCGTACTCGGTTTAAAAGTGCAGGAACATGGTCCCCCTGGCCGTTAACCGCCAGCGAGTAGGCGATTTCCAGGTAATCTTTGTCAAGCAAAAATAGTTCTTTCTTGTCGCACTCGTCGATCAACGCATTGATCGTTTGAATGTCTCCAGCACGCGCATACCCCGCCATTAAGGTCGTGTAAGTGTCAGCAGACGGGTCTAAACCAGCTTGTAGCATCACTGCTAGGATCTCATGAGCCGAAACCATATCGCCGGCCTGCGAATGACCTGTTATCAATGCGTTGAAGACGTTTTCGTTGACTGGTAATTGCTTTTCGCGCATGAATTCGAGGATGCGTGTTGCGCCTTCAATATCACCATCCTGGCAATATTTGGCGATGAGTCGCTGATAGGTGACTCTGTTCGGTTCAATGCCTTGGGTGTCGAGCTGAGCTAAAAAGTCAGTCGGTGAAAATTCGTGTTCGTTTTCGAGGTACACTCGCAAAAGTGCGTTGTAATGAGAAATGTCCATTGGGACATTCAGTTTCTTGAGGGTGTTCCATATTTCTTGCACGAGTTTCGTGCGCGTTTCGGGTAATTCTTCCGGGACGAGATTCCCGCAACATCTTATCACTAGGAGGCTTTGGGAGCTCGTAGGCGACGGGACATGGCGGAACTCTTCAAGGACGTCTTCGATGTCGCGCCGCGATATTCGTCCTGTTCGCCGGACGTCTTGGTCCAACCGGCGCAGGAACGTGTCGAGATTCTGTTCATGTTGCTGTGTGGATGCTTGTGTTGCCAGCGATCTGCAATGAAAGCCGCAAATTTATTGCATAAGCTTTGCCGGTTTGCTGTTTGTTTTTCAAATGCATTTACCTGGGTATAGCGCCGCATAGGCATTGTGTGCTGTTTATGACACTTCCGTCGAATTCACGTGGTGTGTTTACGACGATATTACGCGCGAAACCGGCGATATA
>JARJDT010007160.1:0-13919 GCA_030264655.1 Leptusa sp. GC000079
ATTATTGGAATTTTCTAGATTATTTAAAATTATCACAAATTATTGGATTTTCAGAGATTATTTTGAAATTATACGGCTTGTGTACAATATTATTTCAAGTGGGCCACCCCTCGGATATCGCAAAACACGTTCACAGCAAAACGTGACCGCTGGGGATTATGCTGGTGACCTTGGCATCGCAAAAATATTCAACACATTTCTATTTTGGCGCCCCCCACAGAGCGCGCCCCCAATTTTTGAATTTTGCGATTTCCCGATCCATCTTCGTACAACATCGGTCGACTCCGTCAAAACAGCTGCAACCAATCACAGCTCTCTCGCAAAATCGTAAAACGTAAAACGCAATTGTCTGCACGATGCTTAACGCTAGAGCTCGCTCAAAATCATAAAAAAGAGACCTGTCAATCATTCTAGTAAGAGGAGATAAGAGATATGCAATGTTCGATCCCCATTCGACGAAGTGGAAATGGTTTTATGGCACCCTGGTCCAAAATTATGTTGCGAAACCTCTAAGAGGGTTTCCATTATTTCCACACAGTCATTTGTCATTGATGGCATCTGTTTATTGAGTTTTGAGACTCAATTTCAAAATTAACTCAGCCATTGGTCAAGTGGAAAATATTTCAAATCCGAGCGAAATATACGATCGAGCAAATTTCTCGAACGCACCCAGCCCAACGCTATCGTCAAAAAACTCGACGTTCCGTTCCGTGAACATGCGACACATATGCGACATGCGTGAACTAAGCGAGAAAATGGCGTCAATCGGATTTTGGCACATGTCATAATTTATCCGGGTGAGTATTTTCATTTTACGATCAATTTTAAACGATATAATCACAAAAGGCACTCGTTACGAATCACACAGCCCTGCCGAACACCTATCCTAATAAATATTTACAGTTTTCCAAACATTTCCCTATTTGCTTTCTGCTTCAGTTCATTTTTTACGCGCCTAGAAAATTTTATTTCATATGACGTAAACATTATTAAAAATATGCGTGATACTTGCGACGACGACAATACCATAATTAATATTCATTCGGAAATAAATTAAAATTTAACAATAGTTGTAAATCATAACAGTTAAGAAGTGTATCTTTACGATTACGGACCCAAATTTGCAAAAAACCGTGAGTCCTAGCCTAGGGGTAATACTACAGTATGAGGGGGCGCATGAACCAGTGCATGCCTGCATTCATTTTAAACAAAATCTAATTAAGATCGAAGACGCTATGTGCTAATAAAATAAACGTGCATTGTTTTAGGTAACAGCGGATAAGTTCCTGTTTGCGGCGAGACTCATTAGAATTTGTAAAAATTTGCTTCAGAACAGAATCGGTAAGTCTCAAAGTCTATGAACTCGTTTCTTTTTTTATATCAGCGATTGCAAAATAGCGCGACCAGAACTATGAATTTCGATAAATGATTTGGCCAGCTCAATTTATACTCGCACACATCTATTAATAAGTCTTTTAAGTCTTGACTCTTGGCAAGCAGCCAATAACGCTTTTCACAGTGGTTCTATCACTGATCAGTGATTGTGGACGCTATCCAAATCCTAGTCTAACTATTTCGCTGATGTTTTCCTAGCCTATCCTAGACTCAGTTACCATTTTATAAGTTAGGAGAGTTTGATGGCCTGAACAGTATGCAATGCATGCCTTGTTTTACATAATTTGCATAGCTTGTTATTCAAAGCATTGAATTTGTTTACATCTCAGTGTACATTTACATTCAGATATGGACTGCATGACTGATGTGTAACTAGAACCTATTACAACAATTTTGTCACGCGTAATATGAATTCGCTTCTTATCTTTATCTAAAGTTTCATTTCACCTAGAATCTAGTACTTTATGCTACTTGATAACAACGTTTTGTTTTATAATTACAATTACGTTTTGGTTTTATTAGTGCTTCTGTGTAAGTGGCGTTGACTGTTGACACTAATGAATTGCATGTATCTATTGTGCTGTACGAAGTGCACGCGCTTTCTAAAATGTGTAAGATCTGTCAAATCAGCAGTTGTAAATGTTTTTCTTTAAAAAACTTCTCAGGAAATGGTTTGCCTGTCGAACGAGTCGACGATACAAGCCACCGTCGTGCAACTCGGCACTAGTCGAAAGACCAACCACACCATCGAATTGTACCCAGAGAAGCTAGTGGCGAACGTGTTTAGTGAGGTTGTCGGATTGCTCAAGGATCATAATGGCGATTCGATCAAGTTGACAATACAGACTAATCCAGACAATTTGGTGAGTCATGGACAGGGCTAAAACTGATAAGCAAAAAACTTACAAAAATTATTGATAACATTTGTTTCAGATTATATTAAACGACTTTAAAAACGCAACGCTCAAAGATGCCGGCGTTAACTTCAGTCCCGTCTCTGTGCCTAACACAATTATTCTTGTTGAACCAGCAGAGCACAAGAATGATACAGTAATTGCACTACCGCCGCCGCCATCCTGTTTCTTCAGCGCTCTGGATGTTTCCGAGCGTGGTGCAAGTAACTATGTCGGCCTGGTTAACCAGGCCATGACATGCTACCTGAACAGTCTACTGCAGGCTTTGTACATGACTCCGGAGTTTCGCAACGCGCTCTATAACTGGGAGTTTGACGGCACTAAAGACGGTACTAATCCGAGCACTTCAATCCCATTTCAGCTGCAGCGCTTGTTCCTCAACTTGCAAACGTCGCCAAAATCAGCAGTTGAAACAACAGACCTAACGGCGAGTTTCGGCTGGAAAGTCCAGGAAGCATGGGAGCAACACGACATACAAGAACTCTGTCGCGTTATGTTCGACGCACTCGAACAAAAGTTCAAAGATACCCGGCAAGCGAACCTCATCAATGATTTATATGAAGGTAAAATGTTTGATTACGTTACTTGTTTGGAATGTCACACCGAGAAGAATCGCGAGGATACTTTCCTGGACATACCCTTGCCGGTACGTCCTTTCAGTAGTGTTGACGCTTATGATAGCGTTGAGGAAGCGCTGCGTGCTTTCGTCCAACCAGAAACCCTCGATGGTAACAATCAGTACAATTGCGAGAAATGCAATAAGAAGTGCGACGCACATAAAGGCCTCAAGTTTACGAAATTCCCGTACTTGCTAACATTACATTTGAAGCGCTTTGATTTCGACTACAACACCGGCAATCGGATAAAACTAAACGACAAAGTCGTCTTTCCGGAAACGCTTAATTTAAACTCGTTTATTCCGGACCTGTGCACTCTTCACGCTGAAGATGAGGAACGCGAAGCAATCGTCAAGAGTGATGATTGCAGCACAACAGATTCGGGTTCCGCGTTGGACGATGAGAATAGTTGTCAAGGCACAGACGCTTCGTCCACTCTGAACGGACAGGACGAAAACGGTGCTGAAGAGGATGAAGGCATCGATGTGCATTCAGGCGGAAGTAATCATCACGAAAACGAGAAAAACAGACTGCAAATATCAGGGCCTTACGTATACGAACTGTTTAGTATTATGATACATTCAGGAAGCGCTAGCGGCGGACATTACTACGCGTACATCAAAGATTTCGGTAAAAATCAATGGTTTTGTTTCAACGATCAGAGCGTCACGAGCGTCACTAACGAAGATATTCATAAAACGTACGGCGGCGGTCCGCAACGCGGGTATCGCTCGAGCACCAACGCATACATGTTGATGTATCGGCAGATCGACAAAGAGCGCAATTGCGATGCGTACACGGTGGATAATTTCCCGCCGCATATCCAACAGCTGCTTAAAGATATGCGCGTCTCTGAGGAAACTGAACGGAAAAAGAAAGAAGAAGAAAACGATTCGATGTATGTCAAGGTTCATTGCTATCATCCTGAGAAACATGTCATTGAGGAGAAACAAATTTTTGTGTTCTATGACATGACTCTCGCAGAGACTACTGCAGATGCTTATGCAAAGTTCAAGTTGGAAGACTCTGTGAAGAAAGCGGATTGTCGTTTGGTGGCCTATTCTGATGGGTCGATCGAAAACAGTTTGGATCCCACCGAGGTGATGAGTATGATAACAGCTACTTGCACAACATTTTTCCTGGAAATTAAAAAACCGGGAACTGAATTCGACGGATATAATTTTGGCGGGGTTATGATGAAGGCCTACATTATCACTTTAGAGACCGAAGAAGTTGATGGTCCTACTAATATTTGGATTAATCTTGGTGATACCGTGCGCGATTTACAGAAAACTTTCGCGATACGGCACGAAATGGAAACTGTCCACATTGTACAGGAGGCTTACAGCAATCAGCCACATTATTTGGAGGACCCGAACGCTCCCATTAAATTCGCGCCCAAATGCAACGGGTACAAATTATACGTAGCGAATTCGTTGGGTTCCGACGATTATGATAAGCCAACGTTTGCTAACTCGAAATTAGCGTCGATTATTGACAGGTTCGTCCATGTTATCATGCTTAAGTTGAGCATCCCGAATACAGATAGTAATACTTTGGACATGTTGTCAATCCCGTCACTTGACGCTAGTCAATGTGATAAGATTGAATTGGGCGCCGGGGACCGCGAACGGGGAGATAAAGAGAAGGAGTCTAGTCTGCGTGTTTCGCCGCTTCCTAGCGCGAATAGCGAACTTTTCGGTGGTGATCAAAGCAATAGCGAAGATAGTAGTTTGAGCGATAGCGACCGGACACTTGTTGGCGATGCTCCCGGTGACAATATTGGCCTATTATCGAGCTGTTCGAACTCCCCAGCAGATCAACACATGGCGTCGCCTATTGATGGCCATGAAGAGGAAGATTTTCCTGATTATACTTGCCAATTGCCGACGGAAGAAATGAGCTGGGATGAGGCCGAGTCGCCTACAACCGACAAAATATCATCAATGCTTTTGGCAGATTACTATTTCAAAGCGCACATGGAACCCGCCACGGCTCTCGAAGAAGGAACACGGACCTGCCGTGTATTAGTAGATAAACGGATGACGTTAGCCAAGCTTAAGAAGAATATCGAACCGATTGTCGGGGTCTCGATGGAATATTTCAAAGTGTTCCGCGCGCATCCAACGCAAGAATTCGAATGGACAACGGTTAAGGACAATCTTGGTTCATTGAAAGATGATGATCGCCTGAATATCAAACTGGGACGTGTACTCCGCGAAAATGAATATGCTGTGAAAGTTTATCGCTTTGAGCTGAATGCAACGAAACATGCGACGTTTTTGTTTGATTGGATAGTTGGCAAGGAGCAATTAGTTGCGTCTGCTAAGAAAGAGCTGCTTTTACAGGCGAAGAAACAGCACATGATTGATATACCTTACAATAAATGTAGACTGAGGAAAAGAAATCACAAGGTACCCGGACGGATATTCATGGATGATCAGAAGTTTGGCGAAGTTCCAGTCATCAACGAATTCTATCTGCAGGAAATTGAAGGGCCTGAAAGAACCCCGGATCAATTGATGGTCTTTGTAAAACAGTGGTTTCCGTCGAAGTTGTCTTTGTCACCGTTTCAGGAAATCGCCCTTGAAAGGCAAACTAAAGACGAATTGTTGGAGAAAATTAGCGTGCTCACGGGAATACCGTTGGAGTTTGTTGAAGTTGGACATTTCTTGGCCTCATTTCCTTGTGATATCAACGTTTTGGAACTTCAAAGCAAATGCAATTGGAACTTTGAGGAATGTGACTTGACCAGTTATCCAATTCAAATCAATGATGAGAGTACTGTGTTTTACTACAGGTTTGTTATTCTATTTGTTTCTTAAATTATTTGTTAATTTAATGATGTGTGAATCGTGTTTGTTTAGGGATAGCCGGGAAGCTCTCAAGGAACTCACCAGAGAAGAACGCACGGAGTTAAATCAAAGCGAAAATCAAAGATTAGGCATAACCGAAACAAAGATAACATCCACACGTCGACGGGAGCGTGGCCTTAAAATTTACGTGGATACCTCGCCTAAAAGAGAAGATGAAGTTTTCTTAGACTGATAATAAACACACACATACACGAACGACATCTCATGAACAAAATAAATAATCTCGTAAATAATAAAATGCAGTGAGTAATTCTTGAATGCTGACTATTTTTTTCATGTCAAAACTAAATGCAGAAAGCATTATATCTTTGCGGATTAATGAGATTTAGTGCGAGTGTGCTAGCCAAACAAGAACTTTTGAATGAGAGTTTTTCATCTATTTTACTTGTGTGTCAGTTTAAATTTAATATAGTTCGCTCTTGCAATTTATTAATTCCAGCAGCTGGCCACCTGGCAGGCAAGAACGATGCTACGGTTTTTGTTATGATTACCAATATTTAATGACTTAGATTTATAATGATTTATTGTTGCTATTTCAAAGGTTTTGAATGTACTACAGAAGAATATCAAATATGTATTGTACAATTACAGTTTATTTATTACCAGAAGCAGTTTTCATGGGTGACATTTCAAATATAAATTTTTCAAAGCTATTTTTGAAATTTCCAATAACCCTATCAGCTTATCACTAAATTATCCCACAAATACAATGACGCATACCTAATTTTTCACAGGGTACAAATACCCTTTGGATATTCAGGTATTGGTAATTAGTGAAGTGCTCTCCCCTGTATGCATATGATATGAATCGAGGGATATGAATTAACTAATTTGCTAATGCCAATTAACCGAACCGAGATCCAAAAAATCTGGTGATTTTTTCATCGTCGTCGTAGACAAGCTGTATACAGGGTGTGACAAGTCCCACCGGGAACTGGCAGATTCTGGAGCATTTCTGGAGGCAAAACTGAATCGAAAAGTCTAATACAAAAATTCTTGGCCTAGAGCCGTTTTTGAGTTATACGCACTTTAGGTTAACCAATTATAAATGAAAATTCAACAAATGTCCGTGATAATTGACAATTGTATACTGCTTACTGACCAAAAAAGTTGGAAATATTTTCTTTTCATGGCAACCTCTGGTCATTGAATCTGCATTATTATTGGTCAACTAAAAGTGCTCATAACTTGAAATCGGCTCTAGCCTCAGAGTTTTTCCATTTGACTTCAATTTAGTTTGGCCTCTGCCAGTTCCCGGTGGGTCTTTTGTCACGGGACACCCCGTAGATACTCATGATAATTTTTGATGTCGAGATTTTGATGGATTTCCATGCATTGAGATACCGGGAAACAAAAGAAGTTGTTTTAGAAGTGATGTCCGTAGGTATGTATGTACTTATGTAAAGGCAAATTCGAATGGGCTTTCGTAGCTCTTCAATCTTTGAGCTCTTCCCGCTCTTCTGTAGCATTTTTGTGCGTCATTGAGCTACCAACCGCATTCGAATGGCAAATTGATGACGTCACACATACTTTGGTTGCTTATTTGACCTGCCCGGTTCGTTCTCGTAACGTCACCAGTACTCGCACCAGTATGACGTCATCGCAACCATCGAGCTACTGATACCCATTCGTAATCGCCTAATGGTTGCGACCATCGAGCCACCAACGAGCCACGAATTGATGCCCATTCGAATTTGCCTATGCTACTCCCCATTGGTGAAACAAGTGGTGTTGTTAAGTTGGCAACACTGCATCAGCAACGTCATTTACAACAGCACACGTCAACGTCATCTTGCTACTTTTGCTTATTTGTCTCTAAAGTAGGGTGTAATGTAAGAAATATTAATTTTCAAGGAATATTGTTAATGTTTAATAATTGATCTACTTCAAAACTAGACACAATGGTAAGTTGGCTGGGTCTTCTCAAAGCTTTTTTCCATTTATTCAAAACCACATGTACTTATCATAGAAATTATTTGATAGAATATCCTGTATTTGCAACAAAAATCATGTTTTCTAGGTGCTCATAGCAGCGGCGGTATGCACCAAATCTGGCAAAAGTATGTAAGCCACGCATCTTCATAGAACAACTAACTAATGTTTATTTTCAGCCCTTGTCTCGCGGCAATTTGTTGAAATGACAAAGGCGCGCATTGAAGGCCTTCTTGGTGCATTTCCCAAGCTAATTCCAGCTGGCACTCAACACACATTTGTTGAGACTGATTCAGTCCGTTATGTCTATCAGCCACTGGAAAAACTGTACATGCTACTTATCACAACTAAAGCTAGTAATATTTTGGAAGATTTAGAAACACTAAGATTATTTGCCAGAGTTGTAAGTAATTTTTTAAAATTTGTTATTGTTTCATCATCTTTCAACATTTTATTCAATTATTAATTTATGGTTCAGATTCCTGATTACTGCCGTTCATTAGACGAGAATGAAATTGCCGACAATGCTTTCAATTTAATATTTGCCTTTGACGAGATTGTCGCGCTTGGTTATCGGGAAAGTGTGAACCTCTCGCAGATACGAACGTTTGTTGAGATGGATTCACATGAAGAGAAAGTCTATCAAGCAGTGAGGCAGACACAGGAACGCGAGGCGAAGAACAAGATGCGCGAGAAAGCAAAAGAGCTGCAGCGGCAACGAATGGAGGCGGCGAAAAAAGGCGGCAAGCCATCTTTCGGCAACAGCGGCGGCTTCGGCAACTCGACAGGATACACGCCAACACCCGTCGTTGGCGATCATGCCAACTCAAATAACGATGTCAAACCGCCCACTTCTTACACAAGTTCCATTCCACAGTAAGAAACTCCTAAAACTTTGAGCTTTAAAGCCTTACAATGTTAAATAATTTTGCAGGAAACCGATGTCAACGGCACGCGGCATGAAACTGGGCGGCAAGTCGAAAGACACCGAATCGTTTATAGACCAACTGAAATCCGAAGGCGAAACCGTCACTAATAGCAAGCTCCCTACGCCGGGACACAAAACGCCCGCGATTAAAACAAACGTCGATGAAGTCATCCTCAGGCAGGAAGAGAAGCTTATCGTGAAAATGTGTCGCGATGGCGGCGTGCAACATTTCGAACTGCTTGGCCTGATCACGTTGCATATAGGCAACGAGAAGTGGGGCCGTATTCGTGTACAATTGGACAATCAGGATAGTAAAGGCATTCAGTTGCAAACACATCCGAACGTCGACAAGGAATTGTTTAAGTTGCGATCGCAGATCGGGCTCAAACAACCGCAGAAACCGTTTCCGCTTAATACCGATGTGGGGGTTTTGAAGTGGCGCTTGCAGAGTGCTGAAGAGGGACATATCCCACTGTTGATTAATTGCTGGCCGTCGGAAGCTGGGGATGGCAGTTGCGATGTTAATATCGAGTACGAATTGGCACACACACAGTTGGAAATGTCTGATGTGACTATTTCTATTCCTTTGCCGTAAGTCAACCACACAAATTAGGTCTTTATCTTTTTATGGGGTTGTAAAATGTCCAGACTTTGGTTTTTTGGGCATTTTTGAAGAATTTTCTGAATAAATGTCTGCATATTTCGTATAAACGTAACTTACATTTGTAGGCAAATATGAAATTATTTAAAATCAACATTAATATTTAACTTTTCTTGGAAGAAATTTTCAGTTTGAATTCGCGATTTTGCGTAATCGATAAACGTCCCATCAATTTGAGTTTATAAAAGGAGACATTGCAACATTTGCAACTCACATTTCTCATCATTTTTAAGAGTTAAATTATTATTTTTTTCGATAGGGTGGGTTGCAATCCTGTTGTTGCTGAATGTGAAGGCAACTATAATCATTCATCTAGACACAACCAACTTGTATGGTCGTTGCCAATAATTGATGCAAGTAATAAGACCGGATCAATAGAATTCTCTGCTGCTAAAGCGATTCCCAATGATTTTTTCCCTATTACTGTGGGATTCACATCAAAGAATTCATATGCTGACATTAAGGTAAATTTCACAAACCAGACGATACTTTGAAGAGTTTATTTTATTTGTTCCGGTATTTTGCAGATAACTGAAGTGGCAATGGTAGATGACGAGTCGCCCGTGAAATATTCTGTGGAGACAGTTCTATTGCCGGATAAATACGAGATTGTTTAACGATAAAAATTATCAATCATTTAACAAGAATAACAAAAATAATTAACATATTTTAATTTTATCGTCGTCCTCGTCGAGATGGATACTGCACGTTTTACACTCACACTACAACAATAATTAATAATTCATTTTCTGTTTGTGTTTGCTGTCTAAATATTTAACAATTTCTCCAGTTCGAAGTTTATTTGCAAGTTTATTTATTTTGTTTCACCGTGTAATTTGATTCGAGTGTCACATTTGAAATATGAAATGTATATAGCAGTATTACCAACAACTTACAACTTAACACAAATCGCGCGTTGATTAAAAATGATGGAAATTGATGATAGAGAATATAAAGAATCGATAATGCGTTGAGATCTTAAAAAGTGAAGATGAAATCATTGAATATAATTTAATGCATAAACAGTTAACATGAAAGCATAAGAGATGCGAACTTAGCAAACTTGTATGATAGATATATTTCTTTTTTTTCGTTTTGGGTAAAAACGCATATTACTGTGTATTCATAAATTTAAATTTTAAATAAATTTAAGTATAAAAAATAAAAATATGGATAAGGAAACTGTCATAGAAAAACATCTCGACTCATTTGATTTTCGTATTTAATTAATTTAATTTTAACGCTGATAGTAATCATCACATTTAATCACCTTATTTAACGTAATTATTTTAAAAGTAATACTTAATATAATGTACAGTGCCTTCGGTCATTTTCGACCTGATTTTAAAAAAAAATAATTTCGCACTAAAATCCAGAGTTTCCATTGGTGCAATTTAAAACGTTGCGCAAACTTCTGTCTGTTAAACTACGCGCATGGACGAATCCGACGTTTTCATTGGCGCACATCAGAAATATGCATAGAGCTCGGTATAGAGTTGTGTAAAAGTCAAAATATTCATTTATTAAGGGCACTGTACAATTTTAATTATGTAAAAATACTTGTTATAATTTAATTTTAAATTCTTTTACAAACAGACCCTATCGTCTCAGTTTAATGCGGAAACGCCTTTACAGCCCCAGCAGTCTTAGGTATTTTAAATTTAAACATCAATTAATCATAGAGATTCAATCAATCAACTGTAATTTATTATAGATAAACGAAAACGTAGTAAAAGAAAAGAGTTAAAACAAAACGCGAGTGAATCTACGACCAAACAAAGCGTTCAGTAATAAATAAACTCGGCGTATTTATGTTAGGTGACTCTTCGCGTGCTCCTCGTATTGTAGCGTTTGGCTACTGGCTGTGCTTCTATTAACAATAACAAATTCACAAATAAGATCAATCACAAAATGCAACAGAGATTTTATAGTTACCAGGAAGCGAATGATGCTTTTTCTTCTTGTTCTTTGGGGGCAACTTGGCTAAAAGTTGTGCAAATGTTGCTTCACGTTGTTCCATCATTTTCGTATGCACAGCCATCATTGTTGCATTATAGCCTTCAATATGCTGATTTTGCCTAAGACACAAACCAACCATTGGGATTGAAGAAATTTCAATCGAAAAATCAATTAACATTTAATAATTGGAACAAATACTTACCAGTCACCATTGCTGCAGTTATGCCTGAATGAAAGTCCGAAATCGATGTTCTGTCGCTCTAAATAATTATTATAAACATTGATCATCGCCTCAGTAGGATTCAACTCTGAAATATCCAAGTTTTCCAGTGCGTCTGCCCCATCAATTTCATCATAATCCTTGTTTTTCGTCTTCTTTGCAGTTTTGAGTATTAACTCTGGGTCAATGAGTATAGTAGACCATCGCAGCATCCTTTCCTTGTCAATATTCTTCCTTAAAATGTGCTTAGCAGGCAGGTTAGACTTCAACGGCGAGCGAATAATCGAGCAAACGACTGAAGCCCGCTTGCGGTCATTTTCACTGTTTTTAATACGTAGCTTCTTGTTGCCCCATCCTTCTTTATTATCAAAATCCAATGTAAAGACCTTTTTGTACCCATATTCGTTGAAGCCTTGAATAAATACTTTGCGGCAACGCTCGTAATCCGGTGTTTCGTCATACTCCAACTTTTTGACAAGTTTAAAGAAGTTTCTCAAGCAAGTTGGGATGTACTTTCCAAAGCATAAATGCAAGAAGTTGTCCAATTCCGCCCAACATAATTGTTTCTGCTTTCGTACTCTTTGGTAGTCCTCCACATTATTTACCCAAGGCAGAGTGCCTGTTAGCCAGTAGACCATATTATAGCCAAGCGATTCCAAGTCGGAACGACGTGATTGTACTCCGTCATGCGCATCCAATGAGCAGAATAAAATCGTTCCAGCATGAGCTCGCCGCTCGTCAATGCAATATTCTTTATGTTCGCCGTTTGACTTGCGATATTTGTTAGCAAGGCCATAGTCCAACAAATAAACTTGGTTCGTGTCAACTTTTCTATTTTCTCGAAGCGGATTTTCTTGTTTCATTGCTTTATTTCGGCTTTTTGGTGATACAAGACTATGATGTTTGTTCGATCGCAGGTTGTGCTTGATTGGCGTGGCTTTGCTAAGTTTGCAGAAACGCATATATTGCATATGTGCAAATCGATACATAATCAGTTCATTGTCATCAACAATATCTTGCTTCTTTTCACAGTTTATCATTATATTGGAAGCTTTAATATCAGCATGGATAAAACCATGACTGTGAATATATTCTAATATGTCTAGTAATTGCAAACCAATGGTGAGGACAGTCTTGATATTGAATTTGTTATGATGTTGTTCAAGGACTTGTTGCAAATCGATGCTGTAACGCGGCAAGATTAGGAAACGATATTTTGTTGATTGCTTTATATGTGAGCCAGATGCTATGTAGTGTGGAAGGCCAATAATCGTGCGTGTTCGTGACTTCCAATCATTTACTGTAACACAAATAAAATGCTACATAGACAACAATAATTAATTTGCAGGAAAGTACTTACATAATGCCTCTTTGGCAACCCGCAGATAAAAATTGACTTCAACAAAAAGTGGACCATTTGTATGATGTTCGATTTTAGCCACATAGGAACTCTGCTCATTGACTTTACTGGCTGTAATATGATCCGAAGCCACGTAGATTTCACCAAATGCTCCCTGGCCAACCTCCCTGCCTAGCTTCCATTGCTTCCCAGTCAAGTCTGTTAAAACGTCGCCTGGCTCAATGGATTCGCTCAACGACAATTTCTTCCTGCATGGTTCGTATTCATGTGAATCGAATAAATGTCTTTTCCCCATTTTGACGTTTTTATTTTACTGTAAATCAGTTTTAATGTGGTTTTAATTCGAATAGAAAATTGTGCCGACATTGGTTATGTTCATTCGCTATGAACCGAGCTAAGAACTCACGTTATTCTTTACTTCCGAAGTAATTATTAATATTACAATATTACTGGACTAAACATTCAAGAAATATATTAATAGTAACCTTGAAACTATCCAAATAAACAACTCCGGGCTATTTAAAAACGTGCAAATTTAAAGGGAAACAAAAAACGAATGAAGTATAGTTCGACACGCACCATTTGCTTTGTTTAATTTATTATTTAGTACGTCACTAAATTGTATCGGCACGCAAAATAATTGATTTTACAGAAATTTAACAGAAATTTTGTTGGCATTTTTGCACTAAAATTAGCTCTTAACTTTCTTTTCTCCGTGTATTTATTTTCGTTCTTGCGGCCATCTTATGTTTCTCGACTTGAAACCTGTCAAAATACAACCCGTTTTTACTTTCGCATCATAATATATTTGAAAAGAAAGATATGTAATCATGTAAATTTTTGATGTCGAGATCAAGGTCGAGATTTAAACCCGGATCTCCACTCTCGGGTCCACTGAATGCTACTCACTATCAAATATGTGCTACGCGAGGTGCTACGTTAAAGCATGGCCAACTCGTATCACGGGGCGAGCAGTCGCTCTAACGGCCTGATCACTCACAAAAAAAGCTGTTCCGATTACGTGCCGACCTCTATGAATATATAGTGGATTTAAAAG
>JARJDT010007188.1:0-18201 GCA_030264655.1 Leptusa sp. GC000079
ATTCCTTCCAAAACATAATCAACATTTCTGTGGAAAATTAATTCAGTAATCATTATCTAAAGATTAGGATAATTTGTTTTGTTGGCTATTTGGACAAAATCTGTGGGGAAAATGATATAAGACTTTATTATATTTGGCGGCCAAGTTTAAAAAGTAATGGCAAATCATTGTAAAATGAATGTACTGGTTGGTATATTATCACACATAAAATAATAACAATCCAGACAAGCGTTTCATATCACTAAATTCAATATTTATTTAACAAATAATGACTAAAAACGTACATTTCATGTTTATGTCATTTTCTTTCCATTTCGTACATTTTATTAAACTGTGCTATCACAAAAGTGTTCATATTAATTCCCATTAGAAATCTTCGAATCAAAACGATGACTTGGTGGTTTCAAAAGATCACAGAACTGCAACAACGCCTCACGTAACGGCCGCGACACCTGCATTGAAGATGTCGTCGTGCAATCAACCAAGTATGGATACAACGAAATCAACTGATTCCAAGCTGCCTGGTCATCTAAAAACAAGACCCAATAAATTTTTATACTAGGATTATCTCAAGCCAATTAATTTACCTAAGCTAGTCGATTTTTTCATTGACACAATAACAGTCGTAATCGCTTTAAGAACGAATGAAATCTCTGAGAGCCTATACCGGGGTAGCGGGCACTTGCCACTTTGTTTCTCATCATCAATGTACTTTTTCAACACTTCTTGGAACCTATGAAGTAGAGCTGTGACCGCTAACCGGCCAGCTAACCCACTCTCATTATCCTCTAACGCGGTACCATTAAACATGCCGACTTCGCCATCAACAAGGGAAAATTGCAAGAGTGTTTCGAAACACGTCTTGGCAAATTCTTCCCGCAGCGTTAGTTCGGTTTCCGAATCCATTGAAGTACCCGTCGCTGAATGGATAGAACCTCGGTTAAGGAGGACAACCACTTTTAGAATAAATTCTTTAGGGATTGAAGATTGCGAAAATGGGAGGATTTGTGTACGTAGAATTTCGATGAGTTGACAGTCTGTAGATTCATCCGATATGATCTCATCTAGGCCCCGATCAGGTGGCATACAACTGCAAAAAAAGTTTTTATAATTAAAAAAAATTTCGGCAAATAATTGGAAAATTTACGTTTTCGGAAACAAATACTCGTTTAGCGTCATGGCCACTTGCTCCCATAATTCATTACTACCCTTGTCGGTGCTTCGTACAACCGGGAGCCCAACTTTCAGGACGATGATAAAACTATTCGCGGCTAACTTCCATGTGCTGTTCGACGGACACGCATATTTCAAACTTAACGGTAAGTGCAACGCCTTAATAATCTCATATAAAACATTTCCGTCGACTACCTCCTCATTGGAGGCTGTTGCTTCATAGAGTGCGACCACTGTAGATAGAGCTTTCTCCCCAAAGGGGATGTAGTTGACAGCAAACCAATCTGCTGTATTTTTATGCGTTGTACTAGGTGGTTGACAACTAAACTTGCTAAATGTCAGTAATTGCCTAAAAATATCCGGCAACATTTTATGCTGCTGCCTGGTAATTGTCTCCTTCTGTACCAGGTCAATAGCGTTCAAGGCGCCATCATGAAGCGTCTCATTGGAGTTGAAATATTGTGTTGTTTCCCCATAAACGGGGACACTAACTGCATTAGTGAGGACTGTACAGAGGTTCTGAAGATCCGCAACAATAAAATCGTTCTTAAGGTGCTGGAAAATCGCAGGGAAGATTTGTACCAAAGAGGTTAGGTACGCCTGACTGGGCAGATACAATTCATCAGTGTCACTGGCTCCAGTCACAGTAATTTCCGTCCCAATCTTCACCCACACTTTCCAGGCATTGGTCCAAATTTCCTTCTCCAAAGGATCTTCACCTTTGTTGAAGTACAGAATTTCCTGGAAGGATTTCAGGGCGGCAATAGAAACTTCATTATTTTTGGCCAGCGCAGAAATTTCAATGAAATTGAGCAACACAGACCAAGCCCGTGGGAAATCGCCAAGGGCCTGTAACATTTGTCTTTTTGTGTTGAAGACACGGGCAACTCCCGAAAGGGTTAAAACTTGTGTTTCGGCCCATTGCTTCTGCGCAGTATTCCGCGTATGATGTATAAGTATATTCCCGCCAGTGTCTACTTTCTCCGCACTGGCGGACCTGGAATGCACGTGTACTCGGTCCAAAAGCGGGAAGAGTACTTGCCATAGAACAGCTTGCCATGTGGACTGCTTCAATAAAGTACCATGTGCGCTAATCGTCGAGAATAGCGTCTGACTTGCTGATTTGCGCACAGCAGGCCGCGGATCAACGCAAAGATCCCCAAGTCTCGAATAGAGACACATCCACAACTTGTCGCAGTTCGGCATGTTGACCGTGCCGGGAAATTCGGGAAAGACGTTTGTGTCTTCTCCAAGAATCTGACTCAATTTCGGCTGATATTGATGGAAATAATCCGAGATATTCCACATTAAACCAACAGCTGTTAAGGAAATATTTAACTCTTGAGTTTGAGAGCCAAATTTCGCCACGGTATCCACGCAGAGCGGCAGACACCGAAAGGGCATTACTGGTAGAAAGTCTGTGATGACCAGTTGAAGGCATTGGAAAGCTAGACGTATCAATGCTTCACTAAACACCACAAATAGATAAATTAACAACAACGCTCATATAGTTACAAAAATACAGGACTTGCAAAATAAAGTAAAAATATTTAAATACATAAATTTAAATAGATTTGACTATTTAAATAGTTTATTTCAAATGCAAGTCTAAAATAGTTATTTTTGTGCAATCATTGATGAATGTTTATTCATCATTTACTTGCCGAATTTGTTTTGCTTTAAATATTTGTTTTTGGAGATTTAGAGCAATTTACATGAATGTCCACTAATAAATGCTATTTAAACAAAAAAAATGCGAGATGTACTCTGAACATAATTTTTGCAAGTTTCATCAAGTTCAAAAACATCAATTTTGTGGAATTTGTTGGAAATTCTAAATTGTATTTGTAATAGTTAGTTTTTTAAAATAAACTATTTGAAATAATAATATTTTAATTTTCTATAAGTATATTTAATTTAAATAATTGAAAAATTCTTTTGTGAAATAAAACTAATTCAATATTTTTATCTAAAATATTTTCAAGAATCATTATTTTTTGTATTTTGTATTTTCTATTTAAGGTGCATTTTCTATGAAGCGTCAGACGCGCAGCACTGCTCTTATGGGATTCATTGAAACCATTTACTTAGAACTGACGCTTTTAGAGGAAATGGTTTCAATGAATCCCATAAGAGCAGTGCTGCGCGTCAGACGCGTTGCGTCTGACGCTTCATAGAAAATGCACCTTTAAATAGTCTTTAAAATTATTTTAGCAAGCCCGGAAAAATAGTTACCCATGATGTTCGGAAACAGCACCAATGATACCGATCACGGATGGCCATCCGTGTTTCAATGTCTCGCCAGCTCCATGCAAAATCTCCAGAACACAGTCCAATTGCCGAGACCGCACATCCCCATGCGGGACACTGGATAATTCTGCAAGCGGCCCAATCAACAAGGTCTGCAGTTTCTGGTTCTCTTTCAAAGGAACTTCGTGCTTGAACAGGAGGGCCGCTTTCACCAAGTAAGTGACAGCCTCGACACCCCATTCCCGCATACGCATATGCGGATGTCTACACACTTCCAACAAGTGATTCGTGAGCGGTCGCCAGAGGACCTCAATCCTGTTCATGTTAACCAGCCCAGTTTCGAGCAATTTGGCGACGGCAAATAGCGAAGGTTCTCGGTTGGTGTACGCCAGTTCCATCGCCTCTTGGGACAGTTTGCACAAAGCGTTGATGAGATGATGCAACGCAACATCATCCAAATATTGCGAGGACTCAAAAAGGCGGGATAACATGGTCGAGAGAACCGGCAAGTCGGCCATTACAGAAGTCGTTATTATCGAATTGTTATCATTAGCACGTGTAGCTTTGAGACTTCCGCCCGTGGAAGGTTTCAAACCCAGGATCCACACAAGGTGTTGTAAAGTGGTAAGTACTAGATGCCATGATGTACCAAGGATGCTTCCATGACAATGCGCCAGTGAGAGCAAAGTGCGCATACTTTGCAAATTTTTTGATGTCAACATAACAGGTCCTTGTGGCGTTCCTATTGGTAAGGAAGATGTAGGGAGAGGTGTCCCAACCGCTACAATCTGTTGTCTGTAGTCACTTTCCGTGATATTCTCGTTCATGTTAATGTTGACAGTGGCGGCACGTAAGGGGGCGCCAGGCGTAACCGCGTTAAGCACAGTAAGTGCGTAGTGTGGCGGCAGTGATGATTTACAAATGGCTGTTATGAATGCGTCACGAGGAGTTTGCAATTCTAGCGACCCACAAAGCGCAGCATACGTCTGCATACTCTTGAGAATGCGTTCTGTCACAGATTCATCTGTTGAGGCTTCCATTAGGGGACTAAGTGCAGCTAGTAACCCACACCAAGATGAGTTGATAAGTTGACAATGCAAGTCTCGTGCATTTTCTTTAAGAATCCTTCCTTCAGGTTGTGGGTCTTCCTCAGATGGCTCAACAGGACCGATGCTGATTTGCAAGGACCTGATTATTTCTAGCAAGCATGCGTAAGCTACCGATATACCATAGCCATCAGGTATGAGGGGAGGTTCAGTCTTGTCTAACATTTCCAAATAGGTGCTCTTGGCTTGACCAGTGGGGAAAACTGCGTATAGCGGAAGCCAAATCCCGCGCGATAAAAATCCGGCCTGTGACAAGCTCGGCGGAATATTCGACAAAAATTGTTGATTCTGTCCTGCACCCATTGCAACGCCTACTTGCAATTGCTGTGCAACAAACAAGGACTGCACATATGCCCCAAGTGAATTGACAATATCCTTGAAGATACTTGTCGTGTGCGTTTTCAAATCATAAAATTCACAAAATGAATCGAGTAATTGCGGTTGTATAGTCATTTTATGAAGCACTTCTAAAGCCAAAGCTCTTTGCCAACTCGGTTTATCTGGATCGAGAAACTTGACAATCAATGAGAGAAAAATCTCGCATTCAGTAATCAAAAGGACATGATACTTCTGTATTAAAATAGATACGACTCGCAATAAACGCATGCTGATAGGGAAATAAGGCTTGTCAAAGGGTGTGGCTTGCTGCACACTGGCAGGTATAGCCGCGCGATATTTAATATTTGGCGAAAATAGTTTGATAACAAGAGCGCAGACACGTTCTTTCAAGAGAAAGCTAAACTCGGCATTTTTATAAAACACGGCTGAATATTGTGTCAAGACTGATTCAAGCAATTCTAGGCCAAAGGTGCGAGTCATCTCAGTCATACCTTGCAACCAGTATGGTTGGTCAGCATTTACAAGCTGAACTAGGTCTTGAAAGAGAAGATAAGCATCACCTGCACAAGGGGGAAGGGCTTTGGGAGGTGAGGAACTGGGAGCTTTGAGCTCTTCAAAGTTGACTTCCGTTTTTTCGGATGCAGTTGGGGATAGCGAAGCATCTTCGGTGACAACGCGTTCAAAAACCAAGGATACAAGTTGGCGAACTGTGGCGCCTGCAGTGTTGATTGTGGTGTGGTTTTTGGCGAAATGTAAACGGAAACAAAGCACCAACGTCTTGGCGAGAGTGTCGCCATGAACAACAGCATTTGTTGTTAACAGCAATGTCACACTTTGCAATATCTTTACTTCTTCAATGCCAGCTTCCATTAGGTTCCATAAAGCATCTGTAATAAAGCGTGCACCTTTCGGGTCTAACACTTGCTGCGTGATCAGCTTCTGCATTATTTGCAGGCAGCATTTGATTATTTTGTTATCCTTCGTGTCACATCCTTGCACCAATGGGTAGATTATTTGATTTATCAAAAGGTAGATTTGGGTTTGAGGTGATGCACTGGGAGGATAGTTTCTCAGCTTGCTGATTGCTTCCTCACATGACTGAAATAAATAATTAGCAAAGTTGAAACAAAATAAGTTTATTGTTGAAATCAGATTAGTTACCTCTTTGATATGCGGATACTTTTTCTTCGTTTCACTTGACAAATTCTTTAAATCGCTTTGTAAAACAATTAGCAGTTCGGCACACGATGCACCACTATCAAAAGCCATCGCTTCTCGCGGTACTTCACATTAATTGATTGCTTTAACACTTTAAATAAGAACAACAGACGAAACCGATGAGCTGGCACCCAGTTTTTGTTTTGTATTTATATGTTGTTATAAATGGACCGTTTAGATTGCACTACACAAAATTCCTATTTTTAAGTATTTGTAATGATTATTACACATATTACTTAATAGATATCTTAGCTAATTAAAACGAATCCCGATTATTTGATATAATTATAATTACTTAAAAACAACTCCCATTGTATATCTCGTAATGTCAAAACTCAAAACAGTAAAAACTAAAAACACATCTGACATAAGTGAAAAGTGTCACTTTTCATAGAGGGTGTTGCCTAACAAAATATGAAAGGTCTTGTAGCGGTCTTCTAAAGATTTAAATATGATTTAACTATATAAATGTAGATGGTGCTAGGGTGCTAGGGACTCCACAAAATTTTATGATTCTCTGATTTTTAAGCAGGATTCAAAGTTCCGGCCTCAGAGCAAAAATGGAATTGAGATATCGCCAGCTTAGTTTGTTTGAATCCAACCTCAAATAAAATATTAAAATAGATGTAGCATCCCTATACCCAATGCATTAATTTGTTTGCTTCTAATATCACTTTTGTTTTTGTGTACGTTCTGATGTTTACACAACGGACCATGGAATGACTACATGCGCCCATGCGTTCCCGGCTGATATTTTCGAGCCCAGCGCTCGGCGCCCAATCGACGGCAAGTGCGTAGCCAGAAACAACTCGTAGCGCGCAGTACAGCAACAAGCATAGCGCGACTGAGCGCGACAAGCCTAACTAAAACCGAAGCCAGGAATATGCGCTCGGCGTGCTAGAGTACTAAATGGCTCGAAATATGAGCCGGGAAAGCACCTCTGGGGAGCAAAAATTCAATTTGTTTGGCAGTGTTGCCACGTTTAGTGATAATTTGAAATCCGTTAGTTGATTTCCGTCTCGGAGTATCCTTTCAATTTCTTTGATTTCCGTCTAGCACGGCGGCTGTGAATACAGACACCAATGAAAACACCGAAAACGACGCCAATGATTAATGGCGAAGTCGGCGTTTGTGCGAGCAAGATTTCACACGGTCTTATACATTGCGCTATAGGCGAAAAAAAATTAAGACGGTGGCGCCACCCAAAGCTTTCAAGTAGACATTATTCAATTTTAAAAATCTTTGAAATTTTTAAATAAATTGTTGTTATTCATTAGGATTTTTGCTTTAGATCACAAAACAACACAAAGTGACCCTTGAAGTAAGCCTGTTTTCATTTGTGCGCAGGACCTACGCATTGCCAAGTTTTGTCAGGGGTGCGTTCACCCCCATGATGTAGACGACAAAAGTGAAGCGTGCTGCGTTTGCGCAGTGAAAAAATAGAACGGCATAACATCAGGATTTGTGAACGTCAAACAAAGACGCGAACGTACGATTCACGAATCACTTTTGTCGTCTAGCGCTAAATTTTCCTGGCCCCGCGAACAGGGGACGAAAGGGAAACATTTTTTCCCCTACATCTCAATTCTGCACCCGGGGAAAGGTCAGTTTGTCCACAAATTGCATTTATGAACGGCCGGGTAAGGGAAAATTTGCCGATTCCCTTTTCTTGAACGCAGGCCAACCTGGCTAGCTGGTACATTTTTGTACAGGGGCATGCGCAATGCAGTTTTAGAATTATGATTCCGCAGGGGCATGCGCATTACATTTTTTGAAATCATGATTCCCCAGCTGATGCACGAACACTTATCCCTTTGTACCCGATTTTTATAAATTACTGTGTATTTTGATTCAAATCATGTCGATCTGGAAGCTTCTAATTTCGCCATTGGCGCTGCAGTCGTTAATTTTGTTTACCACCAACTGGCAACATTTGGTTTTAAAAACATCTTCACTACGCAATCTCCAATCCATGAAATGTTTGTAAACAAATAGGGCCGGTCAGTCCCACTGGAAGCTTCAAATTTCGCCGCTGGCCTGCCGTCTGTTAATTTTGTTTATGCATTCGCATACGCATGCTAAAGCTCGTTCGCCGTAGAATCGAGCATCAAGGTCACGCAACTTAAACGGTCTGAGGTGAGCGCATAGCCCTCCTGCAAGCAGTTTGACCTTCATGCTCGATTCTATTCCGAACGAGCTCTACTCCTAACCTATTCAATTTCTTTGGTCCCGACCATTTATGAACCCATGTCTGGAAGTGCATCCTTTCGTAGCTACGGCGCATTAAAATTCATTTTCAAAATTTACATTTTTCTTCTTAAATTCAACCTATTTGGTTCGAATTTTGCGTGAATGGACGTATGTCACTGAGACCACATCACTGATAAATATTAGAATAAAAATAAATTTGCCGCCAGAGGTCGCCAGTTGTAGCGGTGTAGTCCTCCTTTTTTGCTCCCAACTTTTTATTTTGATCCACAGACTCTACTGAACCAATTATATCAAAAACTCCTGCTAATTGATGCGCTCCAGCGTTCGATCGGCTCTTCAACTTTCAAACAGGGGCCGATTTACATTTGCTCTAAGCTCTAACGAAACGCGCTCAAATCTTATTGGATTGCGAAGGGCTGCCCACTCCCTATGATTACCGAATCTAATGTCGTGCCCTTAGCTAGTTCTTGATACAAAAGCCGCTCCAGATTTGTCAAATACTTTATTATAAAAATCAATCAATTAGAAAGTACATATTTGAAAAAGTAACTTATAATTTATATTGCGTCGATGTAGTTTAAAAGTTGCCTTAAAACTAATAGTTGGCAAAAATGTAAAGTATATGAATGCAGAGAGCTGTTTTAGCTGTCAATTAATTTCCTTCAATATTTGAATAATAGATCAGTCACAAGTACAATAAACGTAATGAAATCGAAACAAAAAGCGATCAGGTACATCTTAGTATGTACGTTATAGTTTGCAACTTTTTCTCTTAAAATATATAACATATATAAATCTATATAATAGCGCTCTAATATAACTAATTATATATGGCATGATTATGACAATTTTTGGGGCGATTTCATATTTACAAATTACATGTCGAACAATAAATCAGTTATAAAAATTTCGATTATTAAGTAGAAATGGAAACATCTAGAACTTCTAAATGAAAATGTTCTAGAATATTCCGACAGTTTTCTTTACGCATACAACTTAAAGAAACATTTTACAATCTGCGATTGTCTGTCGTCGCTGTCCGAGAGATCATATGACACGTACATTTTGAATGCTATAAACATATTCAAGTATAATAATAAAAAAATTAATAAGAAAACAACTAACAATAACTTATACGATGCGACATACTCAACAGATATGTCTTTCTTTTCTTTCATCATCATTTTCATCTCTTTTCTCAGGCGAATTAATGTAACGTAATGTAGAATGATCACAACAAGTCAAGAATAAGAAATAATGTCATTTATAATATTAATGAGCGAATGAGTACGGTGAAGGGAATGCAGTGAAGGGTCAAAGTTCCACGAACGTGATATCGTAGAGATCCTCGTCGACAGCTTTCAACTCCAAGAGGAAGAGGTCTTCATTGCAGTAATAGGTGAGCATGTCATCGTCAATCTTGGCCGTGATGCTGCCGAACAAAGAAACATAATATAAAGTAATGAGTAACTTATGAAAGCGTTTAATATTTAAATCGTATCGTATATTAATGAATTATTTTGATGTTAATGCCCCGAGATGTGTGTTAACTTACCCTTTTTTGTTTTTGCGATACAAGTTATTTATGCTCGAAGCAGAAATTTTGTACTTATTCTCAATCTGCAAAAAACAGGAAAGAATTAATTTTTCTTGTTTTTTTCTCTAGTTTTGTTTTCAATTTTGATCGAATCAGAATCGGACAAGTCTTTCTTGATTTTAGCATAGATTTAGAAGAAGTACTGAGCTTTTTTAAAATGAATGTGAAAATGAACAAAATGGCGGAAAATCCTGCGAAATTGCGATGTTGCATGTTATTAAATTTTAACAAAGTTTTAGTAGTTTAGTACCTGTCAATATCAGAAATTATTTATAAACAAATGATAAAAGCCCAGTACATCCAGTCCATGCGCGTTATACGTAAGCAAGCAAGCACATTTATGAGTATGTTATTGTCACATCTACTTACCGCATTGAGCAATCCAATGGTGGTAGGCGGCACCACGTGCAGCGGGGTGTACACGTCGTCGGCGTCTTGCCGCACGTAGAGCATGACACGTTCGTTGAGTGGCGGGTGAGCTATCGGTGGCACACTTGCAGCCGCCAACATTTTGGCCCGCTTCAACGGCGGCGCAAACATATTACCGTCCGTATTCATCGACGTGCTGTTATTGTCCAGATCTTTATTCTTATCAATGGGGGTTGTCGCATCAGGCGGGAAATGATTATGGAACTTGAGCGTTGGTGTCGTTGGCGGTTTGGCAGCCGTGTGTAACAAAAATGGCGATTTCACTTCGGTGTGCACTGAAGCTGATAACGCGCCATCTGTGTCGTGACCGTAGAAGCCTTGTAATTCCATTGATGCAAGCTAATATCAAAATATTAAAATTAAATTCATTAAGAAAAATATGTAGTCTACGTACTTTGTCTATGTCTTCCGCAGGTGAAAAGAAAACGGGTGGCTTGGCAAGATCGCTCATTCCATAGAATTCGGAACGTTCGCATACAGGGTGATACAATTCGTCGAGTTTTTTACGACCTGTTGCGGTCATTTTCCGTTTGGCGGCGCGGCGCTCTTCGTCTCGAGTCTTACGTTCAGCACCCTAAATATACACAAATTGATTTATTATTATTTTTAAGTCATATGACATCTTCATTAAAATTTGAAATTACCTTATCACAAAACACTTTAATTTGACAATAACCACGATGTGCAATGTTGGCATCACGTGGATCTTCGTAAGTGTCAATTTGCAGATGCAATGGAAGGCCTTTTACACCTTTCTGACTGCTGAAGTCCGTGCTCAGACATTGGACTGCTATGTTTATCTGAACAGATTAAAAGATAAATAATAAACACGTAGAAGACGTTGTAGAAGTGGTTTTTGGAGTCACGTGTATGTGTAGAGGAAAAATGATTGTCCACTCCAAATGGAGAAAAAATATATTGTTGTATCATCAGGGCTTGTACTACAAGCCCTGATGATGACCCTGGTGGTCGAAACTAGTTGGCATTAATAACAATATATTTTTTCTGCATTTGGAGATTAAAAGATGGTCGTAAATGTATACTTTTTCATAAGATTTCTTGCATAAAAATTATGTTTGTAAAGAATTATGATAATGGCCAACAGTAACATCCACAAACAATTATTTATAAATCAATGTACTCAAAAATAAGATAAGGGTCTAAATATTCATGTGGAATTATCAGAGTTTGTCAAAATAAAAATATTACAAAAGATTATTTGAAATACTTTTTCTATTCGGCATATTTATTTGAGTAGTTTCTAGTCAAGCCAGCGTATAAATTCTACTTGTATTTGAAAATAGTGCAAATAATTTACGAAGTTGTTTCGTTCAGTTTTTCTGTTTAACACATACTTTTCAGAAAAAAGTTATCTAATTTATATTAGAAATACATAAAAATCTATCTTCATACTATTTTAATAATAGGTATATTTAAAATACTTTTCATTAAAATAGTGGGATAAAATTGTGGTGGATCCGCGTCTAAAGCCGAGATTCGGAATGATTCATAGTTTTCTTCGCGTGATAACAACATCGAATTGAACTGTTTTCATATAATTCTGCACGATTAGAACGAGTATATTTTCGAATTTTCCAAGTATGAAAATTGCCCCATAATTGGGTGGCGCCAATTAATTAAGTCAGAAATGATGCAATTGAAGCAATTCCTATTGTTATATTGTAAATTTCAATGCAAGCCTCTTTGGACTTAAATGCCATGATACACGAATGAAAAGAGTCAATGGATTATGAATCATATGGTGTATATGATTCATCCTCATCGGAGGAGCACTAAAAATATTGAGTATTGACTTAAGCCAGACTACAAGGGCTTTATTTTCGATTTTGTAAACTATGTAAAATTCTAGCTTAAAATTAATTAATTTTGATTTTAAAATATTGTTTTCAAAAATATTGTATAGTATTGTGTAATAGCCGTTTAGCACGTTTGGACATTATCTACAAACATTATTTCTTCAGAATTGCTCAGAACTTTGCAAATCATGTAAATCTGTTGCTTTACACGAGCGTGAATCTGCGAATGAATGGGCTTAAATATTATTATAAAAAAAATCCTTAAAAGGTCTAAACCACACGGCTTAAAATAAGAAAAATTTTCCCAACTCTGAATACGTAGTGTATATCTACGTACAAGAAAAATAAAAGTTTAAATTTGAGTACTTTTCGCTTTCAGTCATAAATTCATATCCCTTAACAATTAATATCTGGATGCAAAATTTGACCGAAGGTGCTAAAGCTAAAGCCTGACCTTGTGGTCATTATTTGATGTAAATACATGTATACATACATACATATTATATTAACATACATTATTTCCCACAGGTATGGTATCCTATGGGAAATAGTGTATTTATAATTGATAAGAAACACTTACTTTTGCTGCACTTTCTAAAGGATTCCAGTAAACGGCAATGGCGTTGTGTGCAACTTCTTCAATGCAACCGACCAAACCGACGCTGTTTTTCGTATCTGCGTTGTGGTGAAGAAAATACAAGCGGTAAAAAGCTATTCAATGACATTGACATTGTGTTATTGTTATTACCCAGCAGTATTTGCGCAGTACTAAATGTGTACGCAAAGCATGAGGGAAAAAAGACACAAGTTAATTATTTTAAAAGAAATATTACTACTTATTGCACATGGCAGATTGCAATTTTGAATGTGCAATGAGCATGTTGTTCATGAGCGTCATTTTCGTTAAATTATGACGACAATATGCATAATTTTCAATCGCCTGCAACTTGCCATCCTCCAACACTCTCAAAGCCATTGCGAGGAGGTGAGTTGCTAAGCGCGTAGGCGTTCGAATCTTATAAATTTGTTGACCTTTGATGTCAACTCAAATGTAAATTTTCAAACACAAACAGGTATTTTCTTAACCAATTGCAATTTTTAAACATGTGAGCAAGTGCCATGAGTGTGTAGATATTTACCTGCATCTAGGATGCGCTGTTTGACCGAATGTTGGCGACCATGCCAAAACTGCCAGGCTTTGATCTCGTCCTCAGGACTCTTCTCCTCCCGGAACATCAACATGACAATACTCTGCACAAAACAAAACACAACCAACTCTTAGTAACTTGCATATCGCACAAAATATCACGGATCTCACTTTAACTGTTTGACTTTTAAGTTGCTTATCCGGGTCAGGCACATATTCCAGCGTAATCCCGTAGAATTGTCCTTTATTGATATAAGTGATGCGATCGTCCTCGCGTCTCTGCGACGTCGAAATCGGCGTCTCGAGATTGTACTTGAAACCAACCGGCGAAAACACTTTCGGGATCTGAATCTTGTCGGCGTCATTCTGTCGGCCAAAATCATGCCATGGACGACTTCTCGCCCCCGGTGATGCCGCACCAGGCGATTGCGACTGGCTCCGTTGGCCTAAAGTCAACGGATCCAAAATTGAGTTATTCTGACATAATTCCGTATAGTCGAAACTCTGTTGCATCGTGTTCTGGTCACGTGGAGTGATGGCATCCGCCCCGATGCCGCTATCCGGACTCGGGAGGTCCACAGTGAGACCTGCGGCCGTGGCGGCAGCAATGACGCTCTTACCATGGTAGGTTGTCGGTTGGCGTGCGTAGCGATCGACAAAGGCGCCTCCTGAACCGCTGACTGGGGCGGGGGTGGGTTCATCGTAGCTCAACTGCGGGCGTAATTGTGTCGAATAGACGGGTTCCGGCGTGCCGCCCCCGGATGCCACTGTCGTGAAGTACTCCCTGTAGTAGGGCTCCGCTACGGAGAAACCAGTAGATCGCGGATTGGAAGCATAACTGCCGTTGCCCACAGTGTTCTGAGTGTAGGTGATGTGGTCGGTGTAGGGTATGGGGGACGGCGTACCGCTGCCGCTCATTGAGGTGAAAATTTGCGTTCCATACATTGCAGGCTTAAGCCCATCGGAAGAGATAAACTCCACGTTGGTACCATCCGCCAGGAGGCTGCTGTGCGTCGACGTGGGTGTTCCGTTCACTGACCGGGAGCCGTGCAGCGGGGAGTTCAATCGTTCGTCTTTGATTGTATTCACGTCGACTACCAGGTCGTTTGGTTGTTGGCCAGAGGATACCAGCACAACCTACGATTAAAATTTCCGCATTTTAGCAAATTACACCCAGATCTACACTGAATTACACTAACGCTGCACTGAGCACTTTAAACACTGATAAAAAGCAGCAAATACCTTGTGACGCTGTTGCGGCCGGCTGACAATGATCGAACCGTCAAGATTCGGGGAGCAGTTGTCGAGCTTACGGTGATGGCTCAAATCTTCCGGCTCACGTTTCACGATCTGGTGGTGTTGGTGCGAGACACCCGGTTGCGCGTAACCGACAGTCGTGGTTACACTACCGGGGTGCTGATTGATGAACAAACCCTGGATGTCTTGCGGACTCAGTTGACTATTGTTGACGTTGAGAGGTGGAGTCAATTCCAAACCCGTCCCACTTACCAAACCGTTTGAGCTTTTCAACTGGGATGAGATTAGTCCTGGCTGATGGGAGCTTGTCCTAATTTCGGAACAATAAACAATTAGCGAGCGCGGATCACAATTTCGGGAAAGTTTTCGTTTTGTGGCAGAATCTGAGCGAGATTAGTGTACGACTGTCATCATTCCCATTCATTCAATCATGCAATTGTTCTATCAAAATCATGCTCAGGTACAAGGTAACCATCCGCAAACGCAACCCTTTCGGATTGTTTAACAAGCGCGCTTCAAGCACCTCTCAGCTCTTCACTCTTCAGATACGAAGAACGAAGATGAAGAGGTTCCAACATCAGACATGAAACGCGATACTTGTAACATCCTCGAGCACAAGTTGTTACAATCGGCATCGCATTTCATTCATCAGTCCCTCTGTTTCGTTTTTCGTTTTCTTTTCCCTTTCTTTGATTTATTCCGATTGGGATTGAGATCATGATCGAGATAAGCATTAATAAGGATTAGGACGATCCCTCGGGATATTACCGGTAGCCGTATAAGTTGAATAAACATTGCAACCTTTTGAATAATTTTCGAAAATTTATACAAGCGCAGTGAATAATTTTGATTTGGAAGATAATTTCTCGTATTGCAAAAAATGCAAATCTGAAGGTAGGTGAAATGGAGCAGAAGGGGCCCGTAGGCGCGACCACCAACCAAACTTATTTATGCTCAAAAGTCGATCCGAAATTTTCCGACAACATACCGAGCTAACAATGCGCAATTGAAAGTTATCTAAGATTTGTGTTAGCAGCGCTTCAAGAAGAAGGTATTCCTAGGGGCTCATATATTTCGTTTTTTATTCTAATCGTAATCCCATTGTGCCCGGGTAATATATAGCCATGGCAATAAATCTAGTTTTTTTGCTGTGCGTGCATGTTGCATGTGAAAATATCTTACGTCCAAACGGATTCCAACTTGTCTTTATCGTTTGCTGCTGTCAAGGTAGGCAATTTGTAATACTCGTAGATGAGGCCCATCGAACTTTGATGGTCGTCGATGTTGAGCATCGCCGTGGTGGCGGCCGTCAAGGGGTGTTCGTAGTATTTGCACCACTGGGACTGCTGTTGTTGCTGGTGGTGGTGGTGATGGTCATCGGACGGTGGAGCCGCCCCATCGGGCAGTTCGGCCATGCCAGGACGCCGTCTGAAAGAAACTCAATGTTGATGCGCGTGTTCGTGTTTGTGGTTATATGAACTGAATGAACCAAGAGCAAGGCTTGACGCATTCGCGTTTGGTACAGGCATATAAGATAACAGAGATGAAACGACGCACAAACCGGTGGTCAAACTAGTTTTCTTCCAAGTTTCATTCAGACCCTAGCGCCGAGTAAGGATGAGTAAAGAAGCTGTTTTAATTTCTTCAAGTTTGTGCCGTTGATTTTGTTTCAATTTAATGAACGCACTATCAGTCATGGACTATTAATATTGTATGCTTAGCTTAGCGCTACCTTCAAGTTTGATTAAAATTCAAGCATGAAACGCTCAGAACGAAAGGATAAATCGCATCCATTAATTTTGCCACCCTTGGCAACGCAAGCAACGACTACGAATCTGTTTTTTGCTGCATAAAACAAACACGACTTTTAAACTTGACTTAAACATAAAACAAACTTAAATAATGCAAATGCATTTTCAGTTTGTGTTTGTCAGTTTCTATACTTTTAGTTAGTTTAAATAAATTTGAAATTTGATATGTACACAGACAGTGCCTGCCTTTTGCCGGAGCCTGTCTGATTTGTGATCAAGTTGGAGAAAAACATAATTACGTAAGCGATGGTAGCCTTTGATCATACCACACACCTGCGCCGACCGCAACACCAACGACGTATCAACTTCAAACAAATTTATTTCTACAACGAATCACGAAAATATTATTATAAATGTTTAAATTCGCCATAAATTAATTTTTCCATAATCGTCGTGCGTGATTTTTTGCCGGTCGGCGGCGATAAATTTTGTCACAGTCGACAGGTCGACCTTCTTCATTCCTTTTCTTTCATTCTTTTAACGCGACTTTATAGTTGCTGCTGCTTAAAGAAATAAAACTAGAAGAAAAACCTCATATTTTTTAACGCATTATTTGAGGGGACGAAGTGTTCGTTGACATTACTAAAAGGTGACACGCACATAGTGAACGCCATCGGAAATTGATTCGATTTGCTTTTCATAGTTTCATCGCCGCTTTTCAAATCACTGTGCTGAATACTTTAACAATAGTTATTCGTATCATGCTTATGATAATTCCTAATAAAAATTATATCGTGGAGAGTTTGAAAATTTTAAATTTGATACCAAATTTAATTTCATGAAATACATAGATATTTCAAAGTCACAATTCATTGGCTTTTAAATTACTTAATATAATTTAATGTTAGACACAGGCCAGCATTTACTGGCATAAATTTATTTTCATCATAGAAAAGTTTGCTACTCGAATTTCTGTGTAATGTTCATACAGGAATTTGCAATTTTAGATTTCTGAATAGTGTTTAACGAGGGTCTTAAATTCAAGAATTATTGTCTTGATTTCGACAAAATTCGAGAGAAGATCAAGACAAGACTCGGTATCAAAAAATCAAGACAAGACAAGAGTAAGTTTTCAAAATTAAAGAAAATTAATAAAAATCGCAAGACAAGAAACTCAAATTTCTTGTCTTGATATTTTGAGGCAAGATAAGAATTCTTGTCTCGTGAAACCCTATTTCTGAATAAAGGTCGTCTATCAGATTTTGCGTCGATAATACGGTATGAAGAGCGGATTAGCGCACGTCCGACCTAGTGAAATCCGAGCTTTTTTAATGGCCCTAAATTGAAAAGTTATTTGTTAATAACAATGTAAAACAATATGTATTTTTTCGAAATTGCTTTTCTTTGTTTTGTTCCGGCAATTTCTTGGAACTGTGCTTGCGTTAAATTTGTAAGTACTAAAATATACAATATTGTTTAATAAGTAGATTATGTACTAAAGTAGACCAAGTCTTGTCAACTCGTCTTGTCTTATCGAAATGTTAAACTAGCACAAAAGTAGAATTTAAATAAATTAATAGCAATATTTATATTTTTGTATAATTAATCAAAATGAAAACGCAAAATTACACATGCAAAATGATAACGGCCAATATTATTTTACGTTGGTTCACGTCACGTGTAACACTTTTATTTACTACTTGCACTTCTTTCATATTCCTTCAGACTAACAACAAACGACGACTATAGGTAGGTAAGTAACCCCTATAAATGTAGGTAAAACTATGAGGTGGGAAACTGACTGATCAGTGAATTGAATATCATCGAGATGATTGTCATGCAAAAAGGCACCAAGTGCATCGTGCATTCACTAAAAAAGGGTGCGATTGTTTGCCCGAAAGAAAGA
>JARJDT010007205.1:0-13001 GCA_030264655.1 Leptusa sp. GC000079
ATCACTCAAAACGTAAATTTATTGAGAAATACAGAATACGTAATATGTTTGTATTAAATAAAAAAAAGCAACGCAAGAACTTGGTCGATGTTGATCGCTGATGACTGGTTTGGGTTTCTATGCCTGTGTGCTACGTTGTCGCTGATAAATATGTGCGTTCAAATTTGCTGACGAAGCTACATCCTTCAGCATGTGTAATCATTTCTAATTGACGCTACTTAAGAACATAAGTACGTGCTGCGATTTAAATCAAAATATTGAATTTACTCCTTCTTCGAGTTTCCTTCGCATTTACGCAATTTCATATTCGATTTGCTGCTTGCTGTTTTATCCACAATCACAACTAGTTAGTAAGCAATTATTAATCTACAACCAACTAGTTGACGTCGCATATGTGAGAAGAAACAGCCGCTCCTTTTCCTTTTTATGCTGCTTTAAAAGGCGCACGCATACATCCACGATTCTCATTTCTTGTACGTGATTTCGTGATTACAATCTACTATAATTTGATTTAAAACTAATAATATACATTTGTAATACTTCAAGTGTCACCAGAGAAGGATAACTCATATCAATCTTTGCTCAAAATGCGTACATATAGAAACGGTGAAACGGAAAAATGTGCTTTTCACAGCACAGGTTCTTTCATCAAACTGAATTCTTGCCTACCAACTAAAATAAACAAAGTTATCATCATACTTACACACACCTTTTACCTTTGTGCCTTTATATTTTACCGCACGCAGAGCTAAACTAATACAAATCAATACTTGAATTGAATGCATCATTCGATTAGTACAGTCTCCATCTGTGGTAAATTTTAATTCGATAAATTCCAGCAAAAGAAAGTCTAATCATGTTTTTTATCAGCCGGGAATATTTTTATAAGTGTTTTTAAATTGATCGCATAAATAATTCATATTTGCTTTTTATCAGATAATAAATCTCAAAGCTAGTAAGATTTATGTTGCTTCAATAATTTATAAATTTTATTTCGCCGATGTGGACACTGAGCATGTCTTCCAAACCCGGTGACGCGGTGGGACTTTCGGCCACTTCAAAACGCGGTTGAAAAGCTTCACACTTCCAAGTCCAAGAATGTCCCACGACAAAAAATAAAGTTACAAAAAGAAGATGGAATAGAATGAGAGTGGAAAGTGGCTTTTGTCGCTCAACACAACACATGAAACCACTCTGAGCTCTTCGCATTCGTTGTTGTGTTGGGTAAAATATCCGGTGTGGACGAAAACAAACAAGACAACACTCATAGTTTTATAGTCTTCGTTAATGATTTAATTAAGACAATCATATAATTATTTATAATAATATACTTCTATTCACACTGATTCTATTTACAAACAAATAAAATTTAAAAATGTACAATTTGTATTTAGGAGCAAATTACATGGTTGATTAATTAAAATGGTTTGTTTATAAAAATCAGCTCCAAAACTGAATAATAAAAGAGATGTGTTTTAATTGCATACAATAATAATAACTAATTAAAATCGTAAATAGAATATAATAAAATAATAATAATACAATGTTTCCTCTTGATATGATCTCTTTATACACAACAATTTCACTAATTTGTAATAATAGTTTTAATTTAATAATGGGTATAATAAAATGTAACAATTAATTATTAGAGAGAGGTGTGAGGTGTGATGTAGCAAGATGGGCAACCGCGATGCCATGTCGGAGAAGGCACACGGTTGAAATCAATTGGTGATGCACACACACAGACAGGTTCACAAACGGATGATGTGCGCTCTTCTCAACGATGACTCTCCGTTATTTATAAATATCGTCAATCGCCCCCCGAAATAAAATAAAAGCAACAACAATAAACTTGTTGATGTACCCATAAAACTTATCTTTTAAGAGACTTTAAAAACATCATCGTATTCCCCAAAAATTTCGATCTTGTTAAAATTCCAAAAAATTAAATGTAAATACTTTGGAATTAAACACCAGTAGTAATAGTAGTAGATAGTTTGTGGACATAATTTTGTTCGTTATCACAGATATAAATAAATGCATTTACACAAAATATACAACAGATTGCACGCGAGTCTTTTCACTCACACAAGATTTAACTATTTTGCTTTGCCGTATTTCTTTGTTGCACTTTGCCCAAACAAAAAATCCTTCATAGCCGAACACAATCGCACACTCCAACTTCATAACCTCGGATAACCTGCAACAGAAGACAACATTTCGTTAGCGCTGTTTTTTTTATCTACAGCTCAGTTAGTTGTGCTCATAGTTGTGCATAGAGAGTAAGAGAAGGTGGCAAGGAAACGAAAGATTGCGAATGAGATGAGCGAGTCGCTTGAATATAGATTTAAACAATGAATTCACAACGGGGGAGCATACACAAGCAAACAAAGAGAGAGACGAGACGAGAGGCCCGAATGGAACACTAAAAGCAAGCAAGAAGACGGTTCACGCCGTCTGCAATATAGACAGGACAGGTTTATCCGATTGAGTAACTCGCGGGTTAGTTAGCGGTTGACCGCGGTAGGACCGACCATTCACTGATGAAAATCTGCCGTCATTTGTCAATGTCAAGAAGGTGGCGATAGCGGACATTCCTCATTGAGAATAATTTAGCGTGGGCACTTACCTAAAAGACGCTCCAGCGCGCTGGATCGGCTCACACAGGTGACACGAATCCGCCGTTCATCGTCTGTGAATTGCTGCAACATGAACACAACACGAAGGTCGGCATTTAATCGTTACACTCTTGTTGGCTGGTGTTTGGGTCGCGGGAAGCGAACTTACCTTTTGTAAAAGGGCTTAAAGGCAGCATTGTCTGTGTTCGGCGCGGGCATTTGCCCTCCTTGTGGTGGTTGCGATCGTTGCGGCGAGTGCAGTCGGCCGAACCCGCTGAGGAAACCAGACTGGGCATAACCGCCATTTGGATGTGGGGCGGGCGCGCCTATGCAAGGCCCGTGATTAGGCAGCATGTTGCCCCCGGTAACGCTCGGCAGTTTCATACTGGGAGGTGTTTGAGGTGGTGTGTCGGTTTGTACGTCGGGAAAACCTTGCTGGCAATGCGTGGGCAAAAAACCAGCGCTATATCTTGAGCTCGGCAGGGCGAATCCGTTGCTGGCGTGCCAGTGCTGTTGTGCGGGTGGTGGTGGTGGTGTTTTGCATGCGGCCGTGTCTGCCAGCGACCAAATTTTGGGTTTCGATGGCGGCAGCGGCACGCCGCAATCAGACGTCTTCATTTCGGGCTTCATCCCGAAATGTGTATTGCCGAGAATGTGGTGCATGTGATTACCTAGCAATGTGTCTTTTCTGTCGTCGTCGGTCATATCGTCGTCGTCCATGTCTTTGATGTTCCTTTCCGCTTTGATGCGGCCGTGAATGTCTGCAACAGGGAGATATTTAATTGAAAACGAGCTGCCTCTTTGCTGGCTGATCCCCCTTGAATCGGGATCGGGGCATTTGCAGTCGGCTATCAGATTGTGGGGCGGGAGACGGCGGTATCTTCGCTTTGGCTCTATGAGCATTAACTGCTGATCCGATTAAACTCGATGGGGAACTTAATGTGCGCAACACCCAGAGTGCCATTTAACAGACGTTGGAGAACGACTCTTTTATAAGTATTAATAGAGTAAAGCAGAGCGGCAAGAACAGTAGTTACAATTCGCATTAGGCTTAATTCAGTTTCCATCAATGATGTTGGTTACAAGTAGCCCAAGTAGCAGTAGTAGAGTAGAGGATGATGTATGAAACGTGTTTGGATATTGGATAAAGGGGTAGCGAGAGTGCAAACGTATACGCAATGCATGATGAAACCTGTATCCTACCTGTGTCGTCCCTCTTGTCTTCGTCATCCTTATCCTTGTCGTCGCTGTCCGAGACGAGCGCGTCGTCGTCGTCATCGGTTTTATTCTTAGGTTCCCATGTCATTTTGTTCTCCTTCTTGAGCCGGCGTCGCGCGTTGGCGAACCATGTCGACACCTGTGTCAATGTCATCTTCGTGATTATAGCTAACATAATTTTCTCGCCTTTCGTCGGATACGGATTCTTCTTGTGCTCGTTCAGCCATGCTTTGAGCGTCGCGGTGGATTCTCGCGTGGCATTTTTACGTCTTGCGGCCAGGTCGTACCCGGCACCGTAGCTATAAAGAAACAGACGCAAATATTAGCAAACTGCTATAAATTCTCTCTAAAGGCGAATTTATTGTCTGTTTTTCGTTCCTATAATTGTGTCACAAATGTATAAATCTAAAAAAGTTTTCTATTTGCGTGAAAAAAGTGCGCGTACAGCATGCGGCATATAAAGATCTATTAAATTTGTTACACCTCCCGGTTCTTTATGGCAAGCTGTCAGAGTGTCAGTCTCATCTAGTGCTTTTCTGGCGGATTCCCAGAGCGGGATTTGATTACGGCTAGAGTGGTTTCACCCCTATTAAGTTTGCTACTTTTCCCAATAGACAAGAGAAAGGCGGCCGACGTCGTCGATAAAATGAGAAAAATAAAGCTTTTCCCTCCGATTTCGTAACGTTATTGATATACTTTTGTGGGGGCGAAAGATTGGTTCCGCCTTGTCCGCTACTGTTGAACGCAACTTAATTCAGTCAGCTATTTTTTCCCCAACACCAACCGCTATTGCTAACAATGCGAAGAGCGACGGCGATAGATGTACTTTCATCAAAACAGATTTACCGGTGTTTGTTCTTTTAGTATACGCTTAAAATACTATACGCGAATGCGGTCGGTGGAAATGAGAATGAGCATTGTTTAACGTTTGTCGCGTTGTAAAATTTGCCAGTATAGCGCGCGTGCATTGTGGCAGCCGCAAAACGAATTTATGTGTCGTGTTGGCATTTCTAAAATAGGGAATGAGCGTAACCGATTTTATTGACTATAAATACAAATGGTGCATTGCGATGGCAGCCGCCGCCACCTGCGCCGCGACGCCGCAACAGTGCGCCAATCAATAGCGCACCCTCTTCAGCCATTTTGTCTTGAAGCCATTCCGGCGTACCTACTGCTCGTTTTGCCAGGACGAATTAGCCACAATGCCTGAATTTATTGACTTCTTTCCCACACTACCTAATACTTTCGCTTGCTTGTTTTCATGTATTTTCTTTGTGTTGGGAGTTTGATTTTTCGTTTTGATTTTATCGATTGAGTTGTTTCTGGTTGTTTTTTTGGAACAAATTCAACATCCGCAGTGTATGTATTTTGCATACGCAACTCTCGTACTCATGCAAAACCCGTCGCCATTTACGACATAAAATTACGTATCCTTCGTAAAGTGAAAAACATGGCACTTACCCATAAGCTGCCAGCGCTGGATCATAAGGATAATAACCAGTGGTGGGTTGGAGTCCTGCACTTGTCCACGCTGACATGTCAGCAGCCGTACCTCCTGCGTCTTTTAAAGCGTAGGGATTACTCTGAAATGAAAATCATCGTAAACATAATGTACGCGTAATGGACTTAATGTAATGGAAGTGGGAAACGCGCACTCCTGGCACTAAAAGAGGCACAATGAGAGAAATTCTTTCATATATGCTGCTGCCTGCTCTGTGCTGTTTCAGGGCAGCTCTGCTCGTGCATTACAGTCTACTTTTTATGTCATTTTGCTTTGCGTTCGAGTATGTTGAGTTAAAGCCAAACGTGCATGCGACCCCTGCCAGGCGACACAATGTCCTGTCCCTTCAGCAAGGCGAAATTGCTGATGTGATTCTCACGGCCGCAGGGCCCGCAGGATCGATGCAAGTCTCGCTACTTCCCAACTTATCGAACGATTGAAAGCGGTCGATGGAAGTCTTTCTTATTCACTAACCAAAATACTCTGCGCACAAAATTTTATAATCGAAAGCATTTAATTGCCGTCCTTAAAGCTATAATATGAAACATAAACATGTTAAACTCGAATATACTAATAAAATAAATGGTTGTTAACAGAAAAATATATAAAATTCCCCGTTGTTTTTATGGATTCATTACGGAGCGAACTCGTCCAAGCAATAGCTGAAGAGTTAACGCAATATTTATACATTTAACCACATAAAGCGCCTTAAAATCTTTATAACTACTAAAAACATTTGCCTTTGCTTTTCGATAGCATCTGCGCTACCCACAGTGACGAAGTCTACCATCACAACATCATCGCATCGCATCCGACTAATCTCCACATCATCATTTATTATTATACGATACTTTGTTTATCAAAAACGACGCGCATATAATACAAGTGCTTGTTCAAATCTTTTGAAACATTTTATAATGTCTCTTTAATTAACACCTCGATGATTATAAAAGTTGAAAAGTGGTCGAGTTGATGTGCAAGAAGAAAAAGTTGGCAACTTGGCACTATACATTTATAGTATAAGAAATGACACAAGTTGCGCGTATTTGAATTGTGTGATGCGACACAGGTGGGTGAGCGCAGCGAAACGTGAACATCCGTTTTTGACGAATATGATTTCAAAATCCACTTTAGCGAGAGAGAAGTTGAGTTGAGAGCCGGCTGGCGGCTGGCAGTGGCTGAAAGTCCCGGAAACCGGAGCCTAGCAACTCTCCGCTCCGCTCAGCTTCAGCCATCATGGCATGAAGTTGCGAGCGAGTATCGCTCGTTCGCTCAACTCGCTATATATTTATTCAGCGACCGTAAATCTTGACGGAGGCAGCAGTGGCAGCCAAAAAGCCCAGATCGTTCGCCAGCCTTATAAGTATGTATATGGAGGGCAAGCAGAGCAGAGCAGAGCAGTAGCAGAGAAAAGGGAGAGCCCGCAGGGGAGCTAAGAAGATGGATTGAGGGTTTCGCGCTTAGCGCCGTTACGAGTGCCTATAAAAAAGCTCATTTCTAACCGCGGCTCACTAAATTACCGGCATTATCCGACAGTAAACACCAGTCAATTGATAGTATAATTGAAAGCACTTCCTTGAAAAAACAACTTGTTGAAGCCAAAAGAAGCGACTAGTCTGATTATTGTTATTACGATTATTAAAATAATTGCAATGAGCATCTCGAAATCTTTCGTCATGCGCGAAGGCGCTTTATTGTCGGCCTCTTAAAAACCGTAGGTAGAAGCCTTAGACCATGACGCATGGTCCACAATATTATTATGGGCGCAAATATGTCTGGCAATTGAACCGCCATCTTCTTTTGCGTTGCGTTTTCAAGTTGTCTTTTTGTTGAAAATTGCTTACACACCCGCATAAAACACAATGTAATGAATGTTCGAGATAAGAGGGCCAACAATTTAGTTTGTTTGGTTTGACTTATCACTGGCAGTGAGACTCTTCAACGTGTCACTGATGCGTTATCAACACCCTTGGCTAATAATTTGTCATCGATAATCGGCTATTATTGTCGCCATTAGAGATGCCGACAAAGCGCGCAATCACGACCGATTTAGTTGACATCAAATAGGCATTTGTGATAACAAACGCGTCTCTTGTGAAGTGATAGCGGTTCCAGCTGAAACGCACTCAAATCACATCGTGTACAACATCGCTGTATACATTAGAAAAATTCTTGTTTACTCAAAGGTACAAGCATGTTTTATCTGAACAAACTAAACTAACGAATGATATTCAAGCGAGTTGTGTATACGTGTACGTTTCAAAAATTTGTTTGACAAATTAGGCAAACCGCGCGCGCGCTTGTTCTCGCTGTATACACAGCCAAATATGTTGCAATGAAATACATAATCGCAAACGACTATTATCTCAATATACGAATGTGATTTGCGACATTTGTTGTTTATTATAATTTATCGCTGTCTCTAAGGTGTTACATTTACAATATGAAATCACATTGAATTGATTGCGGTAAGTTTATAATGTCGCCGAGTCGGACAAACACATAATTACACATTCTATTTTAATCGTACGGCCTTCTGTAATTTAGCGAATGTGTTTCAAAACGGTACAAAGTAGCAATTTGTAGTTCTTGTCGCGCGATACTTATAGGGAAATTGAAGACGCTTTACGCGCCTAGTCATGTCAAGTATGCTCACCAGAGTTTTCTCCTTTAAATACGTAATATATGAGGTTCGAAGAAACCGTGTGCCGTGCTACAAAATTCACTCCGCTTTGGTGAAAATCGTGTGCGGAATAATCGATAGTACATTTGGCTCGAGATTTCAGGCTGGTAAAGGTGTTTGGGAACTGCATATTTATGTTAATGCTTTTCTTGTCTTGCGGAGCTTCAGCATCGGGCCGTCGGCTTTGAAAAATTCGCCGCTAATGAGATAACGCGCGCTTCCAGTATTGTTTTGTGCTTCGCTTCGGTTCGCCGTGTGAAAATCACACAAACCATATTCAAATACTTCACTGTTCGAGTGTCGGTGTAAATCAATAAAGGCGGGCTAATTAAATTTCTTTTGCGTGCCGCATCGCCAGGTGTACTCAAAAAAAATCCGCGGAGGCCGCTCCGATGCGGCTCGTTCGCATTTGAAGTTGAGGTTGAGGATCGATTGGAATGTAAGAATTGGATTTTTATTGTCACAGCCGCGTTTCATAACAATACATTTTTCATTTTAAGAGATAGCTTCCGATATGGTAGATATACGTATAGTATGTATATGGCAAATGCGTATTTTATCCTATCTGCTATCCGCATAAAAATGTGAAATGCGCGATCGTCGCATCGCATGCGGCGCGTCGCGTATTTTTGTGGCTTCGCTTATTCTCCAGTGCCCAAGTCTGCACAAACGAAAACACACATCACACATGACGACGATACATTTGTTGGTTTCTTCGTTTCTTGGGTGTGCTTCGTTCAAATACCATAAAAACGCAATTGATATCCTCGCGAGCGCGTCGCGCAAATAATAAATCTTTTAACATTGACGATAAAATAAACGATGCATATTTTTACTATTCGTTATGATTGAAAGTTTTCCAATTCAATGAGAAACACTTAGCGGTGTAGTTAGTGCACTCAAAATAGGAACTGAATCGAGAAACGACCACCACTAATGAAATAATAAATAAAATTACCTTTAATGGTAATGAAACGCACGAGTGGCTTCCCTTTAATTAATCTTTTACGACCCTTTCGCATTGTTCAAATCAGCTCGGCTTAGCCCCGAACTCAATCCTATCTCAGTGCAGATTTTACCGCCGCTCGAAATGCTATCAGCTAAAGAGCGGAAGAGTTAATTACATTAACGTAACGCAAAACTAAGAAAGCGACGATGTCGATTGTTAATCTCACTGCATCTTTATTGAGATTGATTAATTAGTAATGACGCAAGTGAATGCATGCACGAGTTAAACTTATATTAACCTATCAACATTTAAATTTTGATGCAGTCATCAGATTGCCCATTATACAATTCATTCCCCATATCTTCATCTGCTTTTTATTGGAATGCATTGGAGAGTTGGCTTTATGGTAGAGTTAAAATCGCATTGTGTTATTATTGCTTCTTATTTATGGATAATTATGTCTCCATGGGCGATTGTGTGCGCTGCCATTGTATGCTATGCATTTACAAACAAAGTTATTATATGCGATTGAAGCGATTAGAGAATGCCACGGCTGCGTTCGGTTAAAGCACACAAGTGGGTAGGTTGATTAGTAATTGAAATCGACTCAACAAATTACTATACACGTATTGATTCTTGCGTTTACAGATTTACAGATGCGATTACGCCTATGATATATGAGATAGAAGAGAATATGTCCGAGTATAACCAGCATTTCTGAATGGGTTGTGCGCGCATTGCTACTAACCATTTTAATTATTAGCTTTCATTACACAAATCAATGCGCGCTATTTTGTAAATGCAGTTCAGTTGGAACACGCCTCATATCACAAGCGATGATTTATGACAAATTAAATTTCACTACTTAAATCTTATTAAAAAGGCAAACAAACGACTACGGCGAGTTCTGAACGTTGTAATTTGCACTTGCCCACAATTTAATCATTTAATAATTGTGCGTTACACTATATTACTATAACTAACCACGCGCGCCTTCTCTTTCATTCAATTTCAACAACGTGATGTGCTTTTGCCATGTATCATGCATTAATTCAAAGGCAAAGCTTCGATTATTCGCTCTTCGCCTTCGAGTATTGAATTAAGCGAAGAGTGTGCGAGCCAATTTAATTTGGCCGAGTCGAATAGCTAAATAAACTAATAATGAAAAGCGATATTTACCAAGGGGGAATAGAAGGCCGAACTCTCGACACCTATACTCGGATAGGGGTTCTGGTCCGTTGATGGGTATGGGGTGCCGTAGACGCCGACGCTTCGTGGATATTGTAGCGCAGCCAAACGTGCCGAATCGTACTGACACGAACAAACACTCTGTCCTGTCACCGGGTCGGTTACAAGGGGACGACCCGACTCGCAACATTGCGTCGGGCCGGAACTTGAAGTGCCTCCAGGCGATAGTGCACCGGGTACTCCTGCTGATCCTCCGGGGCTGAGTGAACCACCGCCGGAGGCTGGCGACGATCCGGCGTTCGTGGTCGGCTGCCCGGAAACCAATAACTGCAACCCAACAAACATCTAGTTATACAATTAAATATTTATTACAAGAAGTTGCAAAATGATACCAAATGTATGTAACATATTTATGGACATTGTATTGGTTTGAATTGATGTTAGAAGCACAAGAAAACTTGAGTTGAATAGAAAAACCGTATTTTCTAGACTAGACGTGTGTTATTTGAAATGTGATTGCTTGGCACTGTTTTATGTATGGGCCATTCTGCCATATCAAGTATCTTCTATAAATGCGAACGCGACGGCATCTTGAAATCGCGTTCATGGTTAGAAATTCTGTGAATTTTTTACGTTCTATAAATCTTGGCAATCTACTTAGATGATTGACCAAATTTGGAAACGAGCAATGAATAAGAAATGTAAATAAGTTGCATCAACCCTCTATATCCTAGTATGACACGTGCAATAATAGTTTCTTTAAATTCCAATTTTATGGAGATAATTCGTTTATCGAACATTTGAAATAAATGCGCAATGCGGAAAGTATATAGTATTTGTAGTTTTGCATTAAAGAAGTCAATAACAATGGCAAAGGCATTGATAACAAAGCCTGAAGCGTGTATTACTAATTGTCTTTTGCTAATTTACTATAATTATACTAGGATTAATTGTAAATCACGATGTGTGTACTGTGTAGTTGGCCGACTTTGATTTTCCTCAGAAAGATACCGTCGTATATGGTCATGTCAAGCGACAAGATCAAACTTGGCAATAAAATAAGTTGGCTAAACTAAAGCATAAACTTCGAATGCTGGCAACAATGTTGAACCAAGAGTGCTTTTTTGTTACAGTTGTTAACTAATTGCAATGCAATTAGTATGTACCTTGAAGTTCATTACGCAGATGAATGTTCACTGACTGCGAACAACAAACTCACTCTTTTGGAACGCACATCCACAAAATGTCTAGCAAACTATGAATAACAAGAGTAGCCGTGTATGAAAGCCTCCACAATGTGACGAAATTGCCAACTTGAATATTTTAGGCGAGGGATGATGAACGGTCGCTGCCGACGGAAGGTTCCTCCCGAGTGAAATGTCAAAACGCACCCTCAACGCAACTTCCGAAGTTTCCGAGTACTTAATCAATCTAACTTCAAACTTTGTTCAATGTTCAGAAGGTTTGTTAAATTGTTTATTGTTAGTTACCTGAGATGGTGCAGGATATGAATAGCCAAATTGAGCATACGCAGCCATAGTTGATCAACACTGTACAAAAGTCCTTAAATGTATTTTTTAAAAGTATTATCACAGCCACATAAAACACTTAGAAAATAAACTATATGCGAATTGTCCACACTACACTAACTGCATGTCCAGGAGGTAGTACACCCTCTACGAATAAACATCGAGCAGCTTTCGGGTGCACACACAAGCGATTTTATGAATGAAAGTGTACGTAAGCAATGTTAGATGTGCGCAGTCTGGCGGACTAACAGTGACTGGTATAAACTAACGCTCGAAAAGGTAACGGGAAGTGTGGCCGCCAGTAAAACAGCTCTACGAAGGAGGAGTTTAGGCTCAAATAACCTGTTGGAACGCATTCAGGAGGCGGCGACACATGCTTCGGAAGCATTCGATAGGCGCCCCACTGTTCACCCCGACACCCACTGGCGTTTCCGGCCGCCTTTTGGGCGCGTCCTGTGCTGGGATCAAGTTCCTATCTTGTTTATGGGACCCCGCAGATCCAAACAAATCCCACCTCGATTCAACAAAATCTTTAACTGAATTTATTGGATACAAGGTGTTTGCCTGAATGAATCGCTTGCATCATTTGTATTCGGATTCGGACGAATGATGCTCCGGTTTTTCTACACGAAAACCCACTTTACACCTCGTGCTCTTTGCCTCGCTCGCACACTTACTCGCTTCTTATATTGTCACACATGTCCTTACAACACTAAAGATATAAAAACGCATATGCTTTGAGATATGTTTATTAAATGGACATGATATAAAATTTAACAGTCGTGATAAAAAACGTTCGACATTGTGTTTACCTATTAAAGCATATTCGTGCGCTTTGAGTTTTCAGTTCACTTAAGCACATTAACACTAATTTAAAGTCACTACATTTGCATATCTGCCTTTTTTAATTGTGTTTACATAAACATTCTTGTTAATTTTTTCAACGCATTGTTTTTTGCGATAGTGATTATTATTAATAACACCCTAACTTGTTACTAACTAACTACTCACTTGGTAATAATAAGTAGATGTTAAACTAATCGGGCATTAATTTCAAATAATTTACATTTAGATATTTCTATTTTCAGAAATAAAAGCACGACATAAAAATATTGCGAGAAAAGAGAAAAAGTGAAAAACTGCCCCCCTTAGTGCACCGAGTGCTGATGACTAAAATTTGATTCTACATTTAAAACTTCCTGCTTTCCCTCCGCTTAGCTTAGGGGTGAATTGCACATTTACCGGCATTAAAATTGCAAGAGATGCCTATTGCACATGGAAAATGCATACTTAAAAGGCATCAAAGATTAAAACA
>JARJDT010007211.1:0-37367 GCA_030264655.1 Leptusa sp. GC000079
AGGAAGGCATAAAGAAACAAGCAAACAAGAGCAAGAGATGCAGAATAGGGGCGAATGCAAACGGTGCAGTTGAGTCATACCGTACCGTAACCAAATGACGAGGAACTGTACTTCAACAAAGGCCAAAAGCATCGATCTTGGATCAATTCTGTCTTAGTGCTTTGCTTGACATTAATGAAGATCTCACGTAGATGTAGTAAAAATAGTAAAATCCGGATTGAATCTTATTGGAAGCACATTTACTAAATAATTACACAAATAAACTGATAATTGTATAGGTAGCTAAATAAAGTTGGATTTGATTTTGATGAAATAAGCTGGCCCTGGACACATTGTATAAGTGTGTATAACTAGATAATGCATGGTGCACGAAACACAAAGAAGCGTCCTCAGGTCTCAGGTAAAACACAAAGAAAAAGCTCGAGAATACGATTCTCTTCGCTTGCTTTTTTGTCTTTCTTCGTTGGGTTCATTCGTTCTTGGGTCGGTTCGGTTGTTGTTCATCCAACCTTCCTTTCAATATCTTCAACATTATATGCCTATGCCTATCTCAACGCTCAACCTCCTCAACTCGAAGCATGCAAACTTATATACTACACAAAGTACAAAAACAAGGTACAGCACCGTCCATGAAAAAGCCAAAAGAGTATACTTTTGGCTTTTTCATGGAGCATTTTTCGGTACTTGCCTATCGGAGTAAAGTGCAAACGTTCAAATTTTAAATTCTAAACATCGTTTACAAAAGGACAAGTCACAAGTGCAGTTAATCATTTAAACACTTACAAATTCGGTTAGATTCTTTTTGTGAATATAAGAGTAGGATATCGACATCGACAGACAGACGAGACAGGTCAAAGTAGTTGATGAATTACAAAAATCAAGCATCAATTTTACGAGAAATTATAAGAATGACCTGTAGCGGAAAGATGTGTTTATTGAAGGTTCGGGTTTTAAAAGTTTTAGGTATCCGATGACCGCAAAAATTACCTGTCGCCATAAAGCTGTAGACACAATAATTATTTCTTTTGGAAAACAACACCCTCAAATATAAACCTGTTAAAGAAAATAAATCATGATAAATCACAGCAACATTGATATCCTATACAAGTTGTGACTTGGCGCCAAAATGTGTATTTCTGTTCCGTTGAAAACAATCGCTGTTTTAATGATTTAACTCCTCCATTCTACAATAATTTTGACTATTTGCACATTGCTTTAAAAACATTAGGAACATTCGGTTGGTTTTTGTGCGGATGGCGTTGCTTTATCTGTTGCCAGTTGCTATTCTGTTCAATTCTCCGTCCATAACCATTCTTCGTTCGGTTTCGGACATTTCGGTCTTCCTTCCAACTTCCAACCTTCCATTGCGTTGCCATTGCCGGATTACACTTTACACTACTTTGCCGAGTTGAGGCTGAGATCAAGTTAAAATCGTGAGCGCGCGCTTTTTAGCGAAACGTGTTTTCAGTTCAAGGGCAGTCAATTCTCCATCTTTCTTATTCGTAGTCGTATCGTAGTTCCTGCTCATAGTGGTTCGCTTGTATTCCTTCCTTACTTCTTGCTGGCGTTCGTTCTTCGTTGTTCGCTTGAAGGTTTGCTTTCTGTCGTGTTTGCGTGCGTTCGCTTCTCCCCATGATGTTCGTTGCTCACATCTTTCGTGCGAAAGAAAAAGAAACGCAACATCCGAGGAAAATGAAATAAAACGAAGCAAACAGCAACAAAGCAAATGCTTGACTAGCGTACTATAAACTGCGCTACGCGGTTTTGGGGATTTTTAATAACATGATGCATTGATGCAAAACAGAAATAAATTACCAATGGACCAAAAAGTTCAATTCACATTTTAAAATTTTAATTATTAACTATATTTGACTCTTGATTTTGACGATCTATAGGTTTGTGTTTTGTTCTTTCCTGCGTCTTCTACTCTTGATTTCTTGCTATTAGATGAGCGGATGGCGGATGTAAATTCCGTTAGGTTGTTCATATGAAATTCATATTCCCACTATTACACAAGATTCTTTAAAACATTTGAGCAACTTGTAGCATAAGTTCGTTAGTTGGTTACGTTTCTGTTTGAGATTCATCACCGATCAACTAACTCAACAAATCTCAGATGAGAAATGAATTTTTTAGTTTTTGTAACGAACATCCGGCATTTAACAGTTTTACGGCATTTGAAAATTTTTCTCCATATTTTCTCTCAAAACTCTTCCCAAATTAAATTTTAATTGCACTGCATTCACAATAGATTTTTGGAATTTTATGGCCCATTTATAACTATGGGAACTAAATAATTTAGTTATATTATTAAAATTTGGTGTTCGGTAAAGTAATATACAAGCGCAATTTCTTCTCAAAAAGTATTCGAATTCATTGTTTTCAATTTCGAAAATTACCACTTTGTATGTGATTCTAAATTACCATGAACCACCGTTGGCTGCCCTTGAAACTTTAATTATATTGTAGTTTTTTTGATGTAAAAGTAGATGTAAGTACATGTTGTGGGTAAAATGTCAAATGCGTATGAATCAGAATACAGAATACACTGCAAACACAGCACAGATTAACATTTTTGTAAGTACATTGCTTTTTGCATTCATTTGCGGAGGTCTTGTTCATAATGGCAGTTTGGTATTAATATTTCTTTCTCACTCATTTTTCACTTTTTTGTACATCAATAAACAAAGAAATACTCAAAAATGCACAATACAAAAAGTAAATCGAAATTAAATAGTACAACAAAAAATTTGTTGTTGTTGAATGTTCGTCGTTTTGCATGAGTGTGGATCTAGTCATGATTATTTAAATAAAATGGACATGAAACTAAACCCTCACCCACCAAAAACAATCGAGCGTCTAAATTCCTCTTCTGCAAATTCAAACAACAATAAAGTCACTGGATTTTAAATTTGCTATGCACTTCTCAGACTAATAAAATTAACAAAATGGGTTTACTTTATTTTAATCATTTAAAAAATCTATTGTTTGTTCACGATTCTGTTTTTGTCACTGGATTTGCGCGCACTTTTTGTAGCACTTTTAGTTTGACTATGTTGAAAATGTTTAAATACTTTGAGCGCGTCGCAGCATAGTAAGTACGATAACCCCAAGTAACGTTTGAAAATTGAAAAATACTACTTATCTCCATATGCATATGACTCAATTATTATAAATAATTATAAACAATATTGATTGGTTGAAATGGCGAGATTACAAACTATCTATAGTTGCGAGACAAATCAACGAATGAAACAGATCGATCTTTTCAACCAAGGTTTCGACTTGACGCGCAACGAACGACGGACACTTTATCAACGGACGACACTCTTTGAAATAACGCGATGCATTCAAGATTTATTTTTTGAAAATCCCACTCTTCAACGCGGAAACGACTCAGCGCTTGGCGTCATCGCTCGACCAATCACAACTCGATGCGCATCCAACAATCAACGGAGAGTTTCAAGTGGGGAAAAACCGACGCTTCAAGTTTCGTTTTTAAAGTACTTCAAACATACTGTATATAAAATTACGAAATTTAATGGATAAATAAATTATAAGTGAAAAGTGATTATTCCACAGAAAGTTTGTTTTTTATTGGACACAATCTTTTTTGTTGTTTTTGAGTGTATATTTTTTTATTTAGCCGTTTTTTTAATTTCGATTTTTTCATAAAAAAAAAGATATGTATCACTTGATTCGAGTACAGTGGGTTGCCTATATCATACAAGCAAATCTTTAAAATAAAGCTTGATATTTCTTGCTTTAAATAAGTTCATTTAAAATGCTATTTCCATTGAAACTTTATATTCAACCAACGAATTTTATATGAGAAAAAGTGTATCTAAACATTTTCAATGGAATAATTTGAATTTTTATTTGAATCTTTCAAAATCTAGTAACTTTCACGCATGAATCATGATAGCATGAAATGAAACTCCCTAGAAACATGATGACGTAATGCGCTTGGATTTTATCGACTCGTTTTGGTGGCAGTGAATGGCGGCGAAGAATTTCTCGACCAGGAAGCAATCGCCGGGTGAGTACAATAAAATGCAATCGAATAATCCCTTTTTCGGACATCGAGTCATCGAAATGATGGCCATCCAGCTTGTCACAGGAGCCACCAAATTGACGCGACGCGAATTTGTTGACAGTTGAAGTTGACGTTTATTTGACATGAAGGAATATGACAAATTTTTGTTTATTTCCAGTTCGGTTTCATGCCGAATCTGCACCAAATGATTAAGATGAAATTTGCGTACCAAAGATCATTTGCTCGCGGTACAATTCGTGCTCGGGGGCTGCATGTGCGGTTTGTTTGAGGGCACACGCCCTGTTGTCTCAGTCCGCCATTACGATTACGTTGTTCCGAAACAACGCCACAACCAAAGAGCGATGCAAAATGCATTAACTCTATTAACAGTATCAATCATGTTCATATCAATGGAGATAACGCTATATTTGCATTTGAAATTTAGCTATAAATTTAACGCGAATTTGATATCTTTTGCAAAATGAAATTTTCATCAAATTTAAGCAAACTTGATCTACAAAAGAATTATTTCATTTGTTTATTTGTTTATTAAAAAAACAAAATTGCATTCGCCATCAAACAATCAGTTCAATTCGGTGAAGCTGTCTGGCTGAATTCGTAAGTCAATATTCAATTTCTGACTGAAATTCTCGACACAACTCAACAAAATTGACATTACATTCAAATTCTAACCGTTTCCAAAATGATTATTTACAGTGATTTCAAACAGCAATAATGAGTGAAATAGAAGATGACAATGACTACCAAGAAGTACATTTCCAGGACTTCTGTGTCTCTGGAACTATTGAAACTGATGAAGAGATTGAAGAGATTGATCAAGATCAATATGAAGAGCAAGAGCTTGCCATACCGAATGATACGATCTACACCACGCAGCCAATTACAATGCGCGAGTTGCCCATGTCGTTGACGAAGCTCCAGCCGCAGAAACGCCGCGGACATTTGCCAAAAACTTCAGTGAAAATCCTCAAGAATTGGCTTTATGAACATAGATTCAATGCATATCCAACTGAAGCTGAGAAGCAGATACTCTCTGATGAGACTAGTTTGACTTTCCTGCAGATTAGCAACTGGTTTATCAATGCCAGAAGGCGCTATTTGCCGGAAATGATGCGCAAGGAGGGCTACGATCCGAACCATTTCACGATTTCCAGGCGCGGCAAACGCATTGAGAAGACTGTGGTGACTGGGATGAAGCGCAAGCATGACGACAGTGAAGGGGAAGTCTATGAAGAGGTCCTGGAAACCGGAATGGTTGTCAATGGCTATTTTGATCAGTCAGATTCGAAGTTTAATCCGTGGCAGACAGACATTCATTATGGATTAACTCTGGGGTCGAACGTATTGGCTAGCCGCGGATCGGAGCAGGCGACGGAACTGACTGAAGCGAGCATAATCACCAATGCTAGCCAGATCGGGACGGGATCCTCGAATTTAATTTTGGTGAAAACTGCATCTGGGAAGAATGTTGTCTTGAAGGTTGTTCCACAAAACTCGTTGGATGTAAGTATCTAGAACTAATCATTAAAAATTATTTAAGATTCAAGAAGGAAGATTTCTGAGGAACATTCTATTCATATTTCATTGATTAACGTTTAATTAAATAAAATTGTTAAATTAATTGGCTTGTTAATTTTTGCTTGCTAGGAAAAAGGAAAATCATTCTTACTTCAAACCAAGACAGTTAGCGTCAGTCCATTAGTAATGCCAACTCACATCAAAACTGAGATGCTCAACGATCCCGCCGACGAGTACGAATGTGAAACTGAGGAGGTACAAATCACCGAACATGAGCAGATGGTCCACGATGCCGACACGGAGATTATCACTGGGGTCGACTGCGAGCCTGAGGAGGTCTACATTCATGAAGGTCTGTTCGAGCAGGAAATGACCACGAAGAACTTCGAGGATGAGGAGGATTTCGTTAATGAAGTCACTATAGAAGAAGATACATAAATTTGTTCCTTAGGTTTTGATGGTATCAATGTTCGATTTCATTGGCTTTTCTGGAATTTAAGTTAAATATCGCAATTATAAGTAATTACAGAGAAATGATAATGAAAAAAGGATCAATTGCATTGTACTACATAATATGCTGAGTAATGCAAAAACGTAATTTGTAGGTTTTTAACTTTTTTAAGTTTTAATAAATTACACAACTCTTATTATTAGCACCAAGAAGAGAAAATCTTGAAAATGTATAATATGTACCTAACTAACTTTAACTATCATTTAATTAAATTTAAGTAAGTTTGTTTGTAGTGAATTTTGGGCAGATTTAGTTTAACTGTCAATGAAAGTTGCAAAATTATAAGTTTTTATTTAGTGGAAAACTGGGTATTCTTACCCTATATCAATTTAATTTGAAAATATTTTAATCATTGATAATGGTAATACATATTCTAATAGGAAAATAGAAATAAGAACAAATTTATAGTAATTGTAGATTTATATCCATTAGAAAGAAGTTTGCATTAAAATTGCAAAGATAATTCTATAAGTTATTTAAAAACTAAAGGGAGCAAAATCAAATGTTCCCAGATTAGGATTTTCTAGATATTTGATTGGTTGGCAATGTTTGTCTAATGCGAAAACGCGAAAACTTATATTGCTCCCGATAGTTTTTAAATAACGTATAATTAAAGAAACAAGAAACAAACCAAATTTAAAAAAAAAAATTGATATTTATTATTATTTTATTATTTATAGTGTTCAAGAGATGCTGTTAAGTTTTCGATATCGAACTGGGCAGTTTAAGATTGCTGTTAAATATTAAACTTTTAATTTAATTTAGTACAGTAATACGGAATTAGTAATAAGCAACAATTTCTAAAAGCAAGTAAAGAATAGGAATACAGGCGAATGTAATTCACAGTGCAATTCAAATTCATATATTATGTAACTTGTTCACATTCATTAAAGTACAGGCTATTCAGGATTTAAGGGTGAAATTAATAAAACAATTCAATTGGGTTTCCTCTTTTCTCATTTTATTATTAAAAACAGTTGGTTCTTTTTTTTTTCTTTCGAGTTTTTTTATTTCTTTGTAGCTTTGTTTTACTTGCAATTATTTTGAATTTACATTTTCAGAAGAAAATTTTAATTGAAATAAAATTTAAATTGCCTCACAAGTAATTACATACATAACTAAACTTTTACAAAATTATTTTTTAAAATTATTTATATTTTTTGCTTTTTTTAAGAGTTTGTAAAAGAAATTGATGGTAATGGTAAGTATTTAATAGACTAAGTGCCGAATAATAAATATTAACTTATAACAGTTAGTTGTTTCAACTTGACATTTCTCACACTCAATATTTAAACTACTATTATTATATTGAACATTGTACCGAGCATTCAAAAAACCATTCGATATTGAAAGTGTTTCGTATCAGTGCTTGTTATTTTCACTAAATGTTGACAACGCTTGCTTTCGTAAAATGTGATTGAATAGATTGCCGGTTGCCAAACGTTATTGACAGTTCGTAATTTTCGTTATATTTTTTTTTACAAAAAATAGACCTTCATTTTGTTATGCTTGTTTTCAAACTCAAACTTTTGCTATACAGATGAATAAAAAACTTGCCATCTAAACAAAAACAGTTGTTGCAAAGTTGAATAGTCAATTGCATCTACACATTTAGGTTTAGAAATTTATACATATTGATTCATACAATTAACAATATTATCATCAAGGGCATTCACTAAAACCATTCAGCATGAAAGAAATCTGCAAGTATTCTGAACACTTTTTCTTTGAAAACAGTATTTATATATCAAGTGTAATAACAATCGCTCTTAATCTTAATCAACTATGACCCTGAAGTCATTCCTAATAATATTAGTCACAGGCTGTAAACTATTTCTGAATACAGAACGTTTCACAGAAATATCAAACACCAAGTCATTTTAATTGTTTAATTTCCTGTACTTTGTTTTTGGTTTGGTTTAAAGATGTTTAATATTTCTGTCAAACATACAGTATGTTCTGGTTTAATATTTAATCACAGTTACTTTTAGTTTTCTTTGTTACTTCAAATATCCAATTTGCGACATTTTTGAAGTAGTTTCATTCGACGAAGCGCATCCTTAACAAATATGCAAGTACGTACTAAGTACATTCATCTTTTTAAGTTTTTTTTTTCTCTAAATCGACAAAAATTAGGGAAAAATTTGAGTAATTAATAAATAAGTTACGAAGAGGGTTACGAAATAGTTAATAAATAAACAAACAAAATGCGAAATTTACATAAACCAAAATTGAGCTAAAACTAAAAGTTTGTGAACAATGAAAAAAATTGAAGTTGATGCAATAGAAAAAAGAAATTATCGAATAAATAAGTTAATGGTAAAGTGAAAATGTTAAAGCCTAAAATTGTCGTTTTGTGTGTTTATTTTAATTTGTTGGTTTAAGTAAACTTTTTGTTTAGAGCACCAATTTTTGCAAAACGAACATACAGCCGGCCGAAAGTAGAGCAGCAACAGGTACAGTTACAACCCACGCATAGATGATGTTTCTGAAAGAGATAATTGCAATTTTCACATAGTTGAAATGTACCCATTCAAATAAACTCATGACGTTTGTCGAAAAGTTTATGTTTCTCAACCAAAACTTATAAGTAGAGCTGACTTGGTTCGATTGAAACTTGTTCAGTGCTATCTTGGTAAATCTTGCAAATCTTGGGATAAAACGTTAAAAACTTAAAATTACCTGAAAAGTGCCCAGTCAACTCCTTTCTTAGACGCGCTAAAATATCCAACAAAAACCACAGAGCCCACTTTGCAATGCGTGGTTGAAATGGGCAAACCAATTTTGCTGGCCAACAAAACAGTGAACGCAGCCCCAATTTCAATAGTAAATCCCCTGTAATAAGATTTTTCAGCCATTAAATTACAAAACAAACATTTAAATTGAAAAGAATATCTTACGTTGATGGCGTAATTGTTGTAAGATCTGAGCCAATAGTCTGAATAACCCTTCGTCCCCATAACCATAAACCAACCGAAATTCCAAATCCACCATACAAGAGAATATACACAGGCGTTTCACTCTTTTGCTGCACTGAACCCTCAGTGTAAATCAGCCACAGAGCAATCAACGGGCCGATTGCATTACTCACATCATTGCCGCCATGTGCAAAGCTCCCAAACATAGCAGTTAGAACTTGTAGAAAACTGAACAGTTTCGAAACTCCTTTGTTCTCCTCGAGCAACTCGGGGTTTTCCTGCAGTTCAATCGCGCAAATGCCTTCATCGTTCTGTTTCTTGACAACGCTCTTATTGATAATAAGTGGAACTCCACTTGAATTAGGCGATAGGGTTGGATTGATCTCAGTAATCATGGAAGTAGTGCTATTGACTTGCGGCAGCTTCATGCCCTTCTGGTATTTTCCGCCTTTCGACGGGTCCAGCGGACACATCTCGTTCGTTTCGTTGATGACGCCAAGATTGCGCTCGCTCGAATCATGTTGGGAGTTCCTAATTGACTTCTTGGGGCTGCCTTCCGGCGAGTTCTCGATCGATTCGCCGATATTAAAGCTCGCCCGGCGGTCATCAATCGACTGATTGATGGCCCGCCGTTGCCACGGCACGAAGATGAGTGCAATAACGATCATAGTGATTGCGCCCACAGTTAGACTAACCACGCCGGCGATCCACACGGGGATGTTGTCCATGTGCAACAGTTTGGGGCCATCGTGGACGATCGAGAAGACATTGACGACAATGGTGAAGCCGTAGAAGACTGGCAACCACTTGAGACCCGATTCAAGTGGATCTTTGCGTAACAAAATGGAATGCTTGATGACTAAGAAGATGAGTACGGAGGTTAAACCGCTGAGTACCGGCGAAATAAACCAGGAACCGACTAAACACCAAAGAAAACTCTCAGTGATTTGGCAGCAGAGCAAAAAATGATAAATAAGGTACCTATGGTGGCTAGCGTAGACCAATGTAGACCGTCAGTGCCGCGCGCGACAAGACTGAACCCAATCGAGGCGCCGACGATGCTGTGCGTCCCGGAAATCGGCAGCTTGAAGAACGTCGCGGCGAGCAGCCAGATAGCACTCGCTGTGAGCGTACTCAGGCAACCGATCATCAGCTCCGTTTCGGCATCTTCGTACACCGAGACGTCCAGGATGCCTTTGCGCATTGTGTCCGACACTTTGTAGCCTAAACATTTGCATTTACACATTTGTTTGATTTTTGAAGTCATGTGGCAAACCTATCAGGACTGCGCCGGCAATTTCGAAGAACGTCGCCAGGCAGCATGCTTGCGTGATCGACAGCACTTTCGAGCCTACACTGGTGCCGAACGAGTTGGCTACGTCGTTGGCGCCGATACCGAACGCGAGCGCGAAGGCGATGATGAACCCCAAGACGATCAGCCATACCAAATCAGACGAGTACGGTTCCATCATTGTTGTGCTTCTTCTTTAGGGTGAAGAACAAACAAGGCGTACAGCGGGGTTCCAGGGGTGTTGGGTGTTTTTTGTTAAGTTTTTATAAGGTGCGCGTTACTTTTGTTTGACCATTTTGGAGTTGTTGAACTGGAACAATATTCATGTCAATGAAAAATTCAACTTATGTAACCGAATATCTAAAGTTGATTACTTGTGCTTGATAACACTTTATAGCAACAACAGTAGGACGATTTAAGAACGCGAGAATTGTTTATAAACTGCGTAGAGTCACCGATGATTACAAACTAAACTAAAAGTTCTAAAAGTACGAACTACGGTGAGGAAATAGTAAAATTATAATAACTAAATACCTTAGATTGCACTTTTTGTAATTCATTAGAAATGTAGAAACTTGAAACTTATTTCAAATGGCAAACGCCAAACACGCGACTGAATATTCATACGCGAAGCGCGCGAATAACTAGCCAATTCAAACGTTTCATTTTAGGCTTGGGTCAACAGGTTTAATTTGTTTTAATTAATTGGAATTAGGATATTATATTGTTCAATTTCGTGCAGAATCGTTGTTCGAATGTCCGTTCTAGATGTCTGTAAAAAGACTAATAAGTTACTGAACATTATATTTGTGCGTCATCAAATTTCTCGCGGAAATGGCGGGATAGAAGTTAGTACTAAAAACTTTTCACAAATAAACCTACTCCTAATCCATGAGCATAAACTAAATAAAACAATAAAGCTCAAATATTTCATAAAAATATAAAACACCTAGTATGGGAAGATTTATGACATCGTGATCAGCGATTGAATTGAGTAATTAATTTGGTAATAGCAAATCATGCTGAGTGTAATTAATTTATAAAATAAAAAAATAGTTGAAGCTGATCATGTATTATTAGTGACATGGTCGGTGACATGCAATCTTTTTGTTTTATTTTTTCCGAGATTTTTTCACATTTTGTTCATGTTCATGTTCTTACGCAATATTTGTCCCAAGAAGCGGAAATTTGTCAAATAAAACTAGGAAGTGTTACTGGTTACAAGGCAGTATTTTAGTAATTTCAAGTCTAGGCTCATAGGCCTCATAATAAATTTAGGTTTAGGTTTTTTAGGCGCACAATAAAATTAGCATACCATATCAGCATACACAAGTTTCAACTTACGTTTTGATTTACCTTTACATTGTTAAGTGACAAACGTGTAGTTCTCAAAACTCCAAGAACAGTTATAATTGCGAAATAGAGAACATTCGCCTAAACCTATTTTTGTGGGCATATATAAACTTGCCCTAAGTATTCGTGGTCTCGTGAACAAATTGCTATTTCAACAAAAACACTTAACATTTCGCAATGTTTGCAAACTAGGCGTTCTAAACAAATCCTGTAATTTCCTCTTCCTGCCTTTTATTTATTGATAAAAGCAATAAAATGAAAAATAGGTAATGAACAATTGAAATTGCGCAACTTTACACAAGTCATTACAATCAGCATCTAAATTTTTAGTACACGTTTTATGCCGGCGTATACTACCAATGATTACTAGCAATTTAAATGTTGTCTGTGTAATATTTGCAATCGTATTTATTGTTATTCATACACATAGGTGTTTTGCACTTGGTGCAATTTTACAAAGCTCGTATTGAATTTCTTTCTCTTTGGCTTTGCAAATTTGTGTGATGTGCATGAAAGTGCTTAGCCTTTAGCTTTACTCAATTCTAAATTTAGTTCATTTGATGCACATATTATAGCTTTCGTGATGAACTCGAACTTATACCCACTCTAACAAGAATAACTAGATACATCAAGTGCAAGTATGGCAAGTAAATTCAATACAACTTTACGACTTTATTAACTTGATATTCGATGTTGTTTAATATGTATATACAAATAAAACTATGTCGGATCAATAATATTTCATTCCTCGTTATCTGACTGCTAGGAATATTCAATGTTCATTTTCAATATTAACCAAAATATCATACAATAATTAAGTATCTGTACGAAATTATTTGTACATGTGTAATTCGCGCGGGAATCAACACGCAAATATGTGGAAACCCGTATTGATTTTTTCAACATTGGTAGAGTTATGATCCGGAAAACAAACGTAACCGAAATTGGACTAAATTTAATACCAAGCAAATATGACGCAATATTTTTTTTGCTTAATCATAACTTTAAGTAACATTGTATTGATTTAAAATTTCATAATCGTTTCGGTAAAAACGAATAAAAAATAGAATCAGCCCGAAGAATATCTAGACGGTGGATATGGATTGAACTAAATCGTGTGAAAACACGTGGGATCCAATCTACCTCTCCCGACAACTACATTAAAATGTAATGGAGCTTTAGAAAATGCAATTTTGCTCTAGATCAAGGCGTTAGCATGCAAAAAAGTGCACATTTATGTGAAACTATCTGTACTAGGTGACTATAGAATAGCGTAACAACTGTGTCTACTTATTACTTATCTATTTACTTTGGTAATTTCTGGCGATGAACCGGAGCTGTTCGTCATTGTAGAAAGGACGCCATATTACTCATTCGCATGTGGTTGTGCGGTTGCCGAGTGGCGCTTGGCGGTAAGCTTTCACAACACAACAGGCGACTGGCGAAAGCTCTCGGCTGTTGGCCTGTCACAAAGCATGGGAAGCAATGGGGAATGGGAAGCATGAAATATGCTACGTAACAGCAAGGGCTCTTCGCTTCGGCGCTTTTGCACCGGCTACTTGCAACTTGCAAAGCTGAAACCTCCAGAACACTCCAGGAATAGTCGAAATGAGTCGAACGGGACTGTATGGTGTGTGGGCTTAATTCCTACATCTATGAACGGGACCCCGCAGTTATTCGCCGACTTGTCCTCTTGCCTTTGCTTTTGCCGCTTTTGGCAATACCTTTTTTTTGGCTTGGCCATAAGGTTGGCATTATTGGATTGGCATACAATAGTCGGCAGAGTGTCGCCAACCAAATTGATTCGTATTCTTTTATAAACTGTATTTGATTTTAAGTTCCAAGGTCATAGATCATTTATATTGCTAATGATTCTTTCCTATTCATACTAATAAAATATAATTATTATTATAGAAATAAACATTGCATAGACAATAAATAACGAAAACATATTGATCGATGATCACATTTTATTTATTCATAATTTGATGAACGACCTAGTTATCACGTAGTGTATGTACGTGCGTATACTACTGGGACTTATTACTATAACGAGAAAATTCTAAATTAGAAATGATCGAATACAAACTTTAATTAATTTTAATTTTGTACCTCAGCCTTTAATTTTGGTATGTGCCGCGGGGTAGAATTAGGATAGGATAGTAGTGATAGTAGCCAACAGTCGCAGAAACATTGAAAATAATTTATTGATTCTTGCAACGTGTAAAGTTTTTTTTAAGAAATATATATATTTATTCGTTCTAACAAAATTTGAATACAGGTAATAATCTGTTACAAGTAAAAATAAAAGTGTAAAAAATGTCAAAATGAGCACGGGCATCCCCGCAGTGCAACCCGGTATGAGGGATGTTTATGCTTAATCAAACTTAACTAATTAATATTTCAATGTAAATTTTAACAGTTTTGGTATCTTATTCCAACATACAGCTCTTAACATACTTGTAATTAATAATTAGTTATTAATTTAATGCTTATATTGGCAAAGATTGAAATTTAAAAAAATAATTTTTCTAACATTAGTAACGATAACATACACTATTTTAAAGTTGCTGATAATTCACAAGAAAAGTGATTCGTGAATCGTTCGTTTGCATCTTTGTTTGACTCTCACAAATCCTGATGCTATTGCGTTCTAATTTTTACACTGCGCAAATGCAGCACGAATCAATTTTCTCGTCAATTTGAAATCTCCGAGCAAGTGTCGAGTCGAGCCGATGAAGGAAAGATTTGAGGCATCACATGAAGGGAATTCGAATGGGGTTTTCGTTTCTGGTTGGTAACGGTTTGGTTGCGAAACCAGACATACGCATTGCATTGCGCAGGTCAACACAAAGCTTACGATGCGACGATGGCGTCGTCGGCCGTCGTCGTCGTCGACGCCATCAAATATGACGCCATTGTCGATTTGTCGTTCCCTTGTTTACCCCATATGTTTACAACAAAGTAGGCCGAGGGAAAGATTGTGACGTCACAGCCTTATTCGGAGCATTTAAATTTTGAAAAAGTTTGGGGTTATTTTGAACATACATATAATCAAAAGTCATCCACTAGTCTAGAGTAATTTTGCATTACAATTAGAAATCTGGTTGAATACCACTTCTCATTCGAATTTGGTTGGTTAAAAAGTATACAAATGAAGTAATCAGCCCAGCAACCAGTTGCCACAAGAAAACGCTTCATGTTGACTCATACATTTTCTCATAGCCCACTTTAACCAAAAAACTGCTTCCAACCCGAGTTCCAACCCCGATTGCAACTTGAAAACATCGCAGAAACTTGAAGGAAGTACAAGAAATTTTCACCCAAAAGAAGCAAGAAATAACGGTTTAGTACAAGGGCACAATGGACGAAGAAATATTATCAGTACTAGAAACACGCGTCGCCCAAATGGAGAAACAAGTCTTTGGCACAAGAACGTCACAGCCTCAACACGAAAGAACTGATTCAACCATCGCTGACGCTCTAATCAATTCCCACACGATGATAACGTCAGCCCTAAGTTGTCGTGATAACATCGTCAAAGTGTTGCAGCGACTGCCTGAATTGAACACATTTCTAGATCCAACATATCCAGAGCATAATGTGGAGATTGAGGCAAAGAAACAATACATTTTCTTATTGTATCCACAACTGAGGGACTTGGCAAATGTTATACACGAATTCAACAGAGTTCAAGCAATGGTGGATTCAAAGGCAATTTCTAAAGTGCCTGAAATGAGTGACAAATTGGATACTATTATGGGGAATTATGTAAATACTTATTTGGATAGTGCGGAAGTGACCAAGAATGTGCATGGAAGTATTAATAAGTATAATGATATATTGGCTAATTTAGAAGTGTTAATGATGCAGTTTGATAAAACTGCTGCAGAGATTGAATATGAAATGAAGCCAAAAAGGCCATCAACTGCTGACTAGGAATTTGAATTAATAATAAAATAATTTATTTGTGATTAGAAATAATTAATACCTATTATAATTTAATGATAGTAATCATATAAGCAACTATTTGATTTTTGTTTTTGTCTTAAGCATTATAGATTTTACTTAACAAGTTAATTTGACTTTAAATTTCTCACTTAAATCCTGCCTTTTTGCATTATTATTTAATTTACCAACTACAATTTACTTTAATTGTGGATAACTATCAGACAAGAGGACTTCAGAAAAGTTTAAAGTCCCTGTATATGAGTGCAATAAAATAATATTATATTCAGGTTTTTAGTTAATCATTTAAGGTTTTTCCTGTCCGTATTTGCACAAATATAGAGCACGTTCCAAATTATTAATAGCAGTAGCGATATCATCGTAATTCAAAGCAGATGAAGCCCATTTGCAATACTTGACAGCCTTTTCAGTTTGGTCCGGATCAAGTGCCGCCACTGGTGAACCACCACTTGGTGCAGGTGCAGACATAGGTGGTGTGCGTTTGGGTACTACTGGTACTGGAGCAGGCGCAATAGGAAATGGATCCTGTGGCGGCACTGGAAATTCAGGTTCACCATCATCAATAATCTTATCAGGTGTCATAACTTCTGGTTGAAAAGTTGGTCCAGTATCATCTTCAACCTAAAAAATAGGATTTAATTGTTACAAACAATATAGTTTTGTATAATTATCCAATTATAGAACTCTAAGATGTATTTTTTGTTAGTTACATTAGGTAGAATGAAAGGTGTTTCATCTGATTGTGTCTTGGGTTTGGACGGTAAAGGCTCTTCACCACGTTGTTTGCGACGTTCATTGATTTCATCATGTGTAAGAATATGTTCAGCTTCCTGTTCATCAGATTCGACGACTGTGACGTTAATTCTTTGTGGTGGGAGTCCTTGTTTCAGCATGTTGTGAATGTATGTTGCTCGGTATTTAGATATCTGGCCTTTTTCTTCCAAGTCGTCGGAAAGTGGACCGAATTGTTGTAAAACTTCACATAACAAACCCACTGTATAATAAGCTTTTACCACATTCCTAGAAATTAATCATATTGAAAATAGTTAAAATAGTCTTTGGTTCTTATTAATAATGAATTCTCACTTTGTGAATCTGCCATTGCAATCACTCTGATAAGCAATGTCATAAACTTTCATGGTATAATCTTCAATAAGGGCTTGTGCAACTGTATCATTAGCAATGCCTTCAATGTCTTTATGTGCTCTTTTTGTTGTCTCCAGCCAATCCATAATATTCATGAGAAACTGCGAGACTTCAGGTGGCTTGGCACCAGGTACAATCTTCATTGCTACTTGTATTGCAGACATACGAGCTAAAAGAATTGGTCAAATTATCTTTTGTTTTCAAATAAGAATTAATTACTTACCGTAGTACGCGACAAGAATATTTCGGGCGTCATGATCCTCAGCAAGTTTCATATAATGCTGAATGCCTTTAATTGCATCTGGAATTGGACTTGCATTGAACATTGTTTTTGTTAATTTCAATTCTTCACACAAATTTGTCGAAAATTTTGGAAGATGTGAGTGTTGATTACTGCGTTTTTATTTTGACAAGAAACAGAGGAAAATATGAATAACGTGGAGAGGTCATCATCTACAACTTCTAAAAATAGTAGCGTTCGTTTATTCAGTTTGCTTAACTAATCTCAGATAATTTTGGATTTGGTGTCAATTTTCATTGATATTTTATATTTTTCACAGAGAAAATACATCCGGTGAGGGATAAGGTCCTTTGCAAAACTATTTTTTGCCGACAAAATTAACAACTACAATCGAGACCAAAATTCAAAATCAACTGCGATTAGCTGAATAAACGAACGCCACTAATATCATGAGCTACTGCAGTGTTGCCAAGCCTATTTTAAATTTTGTACGTATGATTTGAAAAGAAAACCGCGTAACGTCATGGCGTTGACATTGCATTAACCAATATTTCACCAAAATTTAACCAAAATATAAGTAACCAAAGCGACGCAAAATCATCTTATGGCGCAAATTCAAAACTTTGATTAAATTTAATCGCTCCATAAGCCTAATCGTAGGTAGAGCTAGCACATGGCAAGAGCAAAATTTGCATTTTCCTTTATTACCTCGGGACAAGAAATGGATATCAATGCCAAGGGGTACTAATGAATATGCAACCTACTTTTCTGGAATGTTTAAAAACATTACAATTACAAATATGTGAAACATTATCAAAATTATGTAAATATTATTATAAATAATGCGTTTAAGGCTGTGGGGTTTCCCTCAAATAAGATTTGCCCGAAGGTAGCTCCATGGTTTTAGCATTTGGAAACTTGTCAGCTGCAACTTCAGCTGACACTGATGGTTGGATCATGACGCCATCGCCTTGTTTCCAATCAGCAGGTGTTGCAATGCTATGCTTATCAATTAGTTGCAATGAGTCGATCACGCGCAAAATTTCACTAATTTAACAAATATTCATTTTGTTAACAAATGTACATCATTGGATGAAAAGTTCCTTACTCAAAATTACGACCGGTTGTAGCTGGATACAAGATGGACAATCTATACTTCTTCATGTTATCGATGATGAAGACAGCTCTGGCAGTCATAGGCATGCCTTCCTTGTTCTTTTCATCCAGATCTAACATGTTTAACATAACGGCCAAATCGCGCTTTTCATCCGCAATAATCGGGTATGGAAATTTGGTTTCGGGCAGCTTCCCATATGCGACAATATCTTTACTCCAATCTAGGTGGTTTTGCACATTGTCCAAAGACAACGCAATCGGTTTAATATTGCGTTTTTCAAATTCCGGGACTAGTTTTGCAACACGTGCTAATTCAGTGGTGCATACAGGTGTGAAATCCGCAGGATGCGAAAACAAAATGCCCCAACTGCAATACAATGCAAATCATTGATATCCTCGTTTATATTCTGTTTTTACATTTTTAATTTAAAAAAGTAAAAATGCTATTGGGGTTTTAGGTTAGGGGTTCAAAAAGCGCAGAATTTACGAAATAATTTAAAAGAAAATCAATTAATAATTAAAACTTACGAATCCCCGAGCCATCCATGAAAATCAATTTCACCAACGGTGGTGTTTGCTTGGAAATTTGGAAATTGCGATCCAAGTTGCAATAATTTCGGCATTTTACTCGGTGCTTGTGCAATCGCAAATGGTAAATCGGATAATAAACAAAATATGCACAACAGAAACGCAATAAGTTTTGAATTATAACGGTCAGAAGTATTCGATATAGAAAACAGATCGAAAGCACCCATAATGAAGATCTTGACTAAGCTTTTATAGAAAAGTGAAATCTTTACTGTTAAATGATTTAATGATGTTATTATTGTTATAAAATTAGCGATTCGATAATGTATTTACTGATATATTCCGCGAAATCTAACTGTATAGGTACTAAAAGGCGCAGTATTTGCGGTTTGCGGGTCTTTAAGTGTTTTTATGTTATGAAGTTGTAGATATTTTGATTCTTTTGATTTAGATCATCAATCAACAATTCCGAAATTAAACAAGCAACAAAATGCCTATTCTACTATAGTTATTATTGATTACCCAGTTTGAATGGTTTTAATGTTAACAATAGGACAAATTAAAATGCTGAACCATTTCTAAAGTTTGTCAGCATTTGGTTTATGAATAATGTTGTACATTAAACACTAATGAATAATTAATAACAAAAAATTGTTTAAAAACCGTAATAACAAGAAAAGTCCACTCTTAGAACGATTGTTGTGTCTAGGACTAGAACGTTTCCAATTTATTAAGCAAGCATTAAATTACTTTTGATTTAAAAGTTAACATGAAGAAATAATTTCTTGTATTATTTGTTCATAAAATTCTTATCAATTTATTTGGTAATTCTAAAAAACATGATTTGTGTACAGAGAAGGTATGTTCACGTCCTGTACTGCAAGAGACAATAACAATAGTAGTTACAATAATTTATTTAATTAGCGATTAATATTTCAAATTTCTCAATAAAATTGAAAATTAGTAATTATACATATTGCACAAACGCAAACAAATTTAAATTACAGGCTAAAATAACTTATTTAAATACCAAATTCGCCTAAAACGTTTCATTTTCACATCAGAGACAAAGTAAAAACGATTGAAATCATAAGTAATTAATCAATTTAATCATGGCTATTATTAAATATATATTTTTGATTGCTTTTGCTTTGAATATGGTAAGTTCCAACCGTTATACCGACGAAGTATATCTTATGTTCATCAAAACTCAATAGTCATTAGTTTTTAAAATTTTATTTCCAAGCATTTTGATATTAAAGTTTTAAAATCTCAGTTATAAAAATTTGCCTAAAGTCGTATTGCAACAATGATCCCAAAAGGCAATGCGCCTTTTTGAATTACACCTAACACTGAATGTTTATTAGTAAAATGTTTGTTTCCTTCTGTAGGTTAATGGTAAACCAACCGAAAACCCAGAAATTGAATCTCGTGTTTCCTATGACGATCACAATTACAAACCTGAAGGATGTTTGATCAATATTACCGATCTTCCCGTTCTTCCACTTCCAGCTCGTATCGTCTTGGAAACTTTAATATTCATAGGACTTATACCTAAAATTATTTGTTAGTTTTCTATGAAAATGAAGCATGAAAAATAAAGTTTTACAATACTATGAATATTAATAAAAATTATTTATTCCCTGTCCCTATATCTAAAATTTACCCAAATAACAAGAAAATTTGTGTAAATCACAAATAAGGCTGTTTGTTATTATTGTACTATCAATTTTTATAAATAATTCATCTTAGATTTGCATTTTTGAAGATTACATTATAATAACAATATTTGAATATTTCAAGGTTTCTGTTTTTGTATAAATATACCTGTAGAACAAATAATTGACTAAGATTGTTTGAAAAGTGGCAACTCTAAATTCAATATGATTTCGAAAAATCTTTTCTTAGCGTGTCTTGTCGTCGTTTTTAGTCTGGTTCTGGTAAATTTTATAAAGTGTTAAATCATTATGTGCTTGTTACATTTTAAATATAAAATTTTAGACTGATGCATACCCAGGTGGAGAAAAAGCATACCCAGCAGCTGGAACTGACAATATTATCCCAGTTGTTCCAGTACCAGATCGTCCACCGCATCCAAAGCCTGCAGCATGCATATACCCGATTATCTATAATCGGGAAGATATGATTCCATGGCCTGGCTGGTATGTACTTGAGTGGGTGAAGTGGGCGCAATTGATTCCGCCAGCCTTTTGCTAAATTTCATTTAAACATTTAAATGATATGCATGCAGGCTAATTGACAACAGCAAAATGTTTAATGTCCAGAATGTCCTTAATATTTACCATGTTCCAGTTAGTTTATTCAAATATTAATTTTTAATTAAGACGTATACTTGCAAAATGTGTATAAATAGTCATGAAAAAAACTGTTGTTTAACTTTTACGTTTGCTTGAAAAATTTGAAACTCCGCAAAATAAATTGCTATTACAATGTTTAAGATAATGTGCTTAATCGTCCTACTAGTTTCTATTGTTACCGTAAGTTTAAGTTCCAAATAAACAGTGAAACAATATTATATTTGATTTTATTCTATTATTTTATTGAAGATTCACGCAAATCATATAAACTAGCAAGATGATTCAATTCGTTACAGTGAAATGATTACAACGCGAAAAACATGTGTGTTAGATCTTGGAGGATTAAACTATGCCATCAAAAGCCTTGAATTCGTTTTGCAATTCTTCTTACCTGGAATTGATGGCGTTCTCAGAAATCTCATGTTTTAATTAATTTTCAAACCATGAGATATCTTGAAAATCTAAAGAATTTGTTTTTTAAATCAAATATTAAACAAAAATTGGAATGCAAACTAGAAAATCTAACCCATGAGCACCGGAAGAAAATGAATAAAAAATGTCATTGTACCTCATTAAATTTATAAAAGTAAAAACATATTTTACCAGTAGGTATAATAATGTATAAAATATTAAATTATCAATTATTTCTTACCATCATTTGGTATAGGTATTATGTATAACCATAATTAAAATATATCTATATCATTTATAAAATAAACTAAGACCGTGAAGTAAAAATGGTAAATTTTTGAAACTGTTATAAATTATGTAAATGTTCTTCAATCTCGGAGATTAAACGCTCATTGTCAGCTTCATAATCAACAGGCTCGACTTTGACTGCAACGGTATTCAAACGTGATTCATCCTAAAATCAGAATCATTACTTAATTTCGTCCTAAAAGTATTGCACTAACAAAACTTACATTGTAAATATCTGTCTTAACACGACACTTGAAGTGAAAGTCTTGGAAACTCATCTCCTCCAATAGATTGGTGATATAGGAAGGATCAGCTTTTGCCCTTTCACCAATTTCTTCAGCAGTAGCACCAAACAATGCCTCACACTCATCATTAAAAATGGTCATCCATTGACTCCCACTCCAATCACCCACATTCGCATGGGCAAGAAGACGATATTTGCATGCAGGTTTTTCAAGATTGCATTTCTCACAGCGATACATGCCATTATTTAAGTTAATGACCTTCTTGTTGCAACCGGCAGTGGTGCAAGCGTCATACAGCAAATTCTGATGCTGTATCATTAAAATAGTTCCGATGTTCTGATAGAAGTCGCCTCGAGGAGAGCCGCCCAAGTTCTCCTCTTGTACCTGTCTGAACGACATCCATGGGGTGTTCATTGAATCGCCAGCGAAACTGGTGCAAGTGCTGACATTCGCAGCATCTTCCTCGTTGCCGCCATGATCGTACCAACCACGCAAATTGAACGCTTCCTGCATATCAGGATTGGCTTTGTAAATAGCGCCAAATGTCATAGACAGGCTCTTCCCGCCGCCGAACTCAGTAACGCGAGCGCCTTTAACGGCGATCACTTGCCCAGCGTCATTGAACTGCTCAGCATCTGTGTCCCACAAAGTTAAAATTATTGCAGCCTTGGTGTGATCCACCAGGAGGATGTCACGTTTCTTAAGGTCACGTCCGGTGCCCCTTGATGTGAGTGATTGAACATCAGCAGAGTGTTTGCACACACCAATAATGTCAATCAACTTATCCGCTTCGAGTTCGGCGATTTTATCAATGGTTACAAAATCGAAAGGCACAGCTGTAGGTATATCACTATCATCGTCAGTACATTCCTCAATGATTGTCTCACTACCAATACTCATTTCAAACTCATTTTTAATTGGGGTGGGGTATTGGTTGTTAACAGTTTTAATACTACCTTTGCTGATATAGTAAACCTTGCCAACCTGGACAAGGTCATAGCACTTGTCGACCATGCCACAGAAAGCAGTCACACGCATCTCACCTGTTTCATCCATAATGTCGAAAAAGAAGCGTTTGCCTTCACCCCTGGAATTCGACCAGGGTCGGACTGAACTCTTGTTTATGACACGTACTTTTGTCTTCCACTGTCTTCCGCAATATGGACTTAGAGTCATAATGGTAAAATTACTAAAAGATGCTGTTGATACCTCAAGATTAGGTCTCTTCCTTGCAGGTTCAACATCTACATCCGGTTTCACATTGATTAAATCACTTGGAAAAGCCATCGGTTCACCAATTATACCATCAACTTGATCACCATTCTGGAGTAGTTTCATTTCCGCAACATGCAGAAGATTTCTAAACAAAAATAGAAAGTCAGCTTAAACATTCTTTTGTTTAAAATATAAGAGAAGATATGCACCGTTTACTAGGCCCAAAACTATGTATGGTATATTTTGTCAATTTAACAATGGTGTTGTCAGGAATTTGGTTATCGGGAAATTGATGATCTATTGATGATGATGTATACATCCCATGAGAAATCAAATATTTGCCATCAGAGAGAATCATTCGGAATCGTTGATAATCTTCCAAAGCAGGATTTAACTGAAGCTTTTTGGTTTGCAAGATTTGCAGTATTGGGTCATCAAGGCCCTCCCTTTCACCATTCATTATTTTCTGCAAATTGCAATTAATACATGTAGTGTTCACATTCAATCAAAAAGATCGTGAAATACTTACCAGAAGAACACCTGTAGATAATTGGGCCATTGGGGTTGCCATCATACAAATTCTTTCTATTATAAAATTTCTGACAATGTTCGAAGTTTATCGGTAGAGATTGGACTATGAAACCCAACCATCAACAAACCTTATGCTGCGACCACAACAACACATTTAATAGATATACCACTTATGCCCGGAATACGTCCAATGCCTGTAGTCATTTAAACTTACATTAGGAAGTAGATAAATGTGTGGTTAGTGTAGACGAATTTATAATACTAATTGCTGCGGCAGGCGACTGGCGAACAAATTCGACCAATAATCAGTAATGATGACTTATAAACGGTTTATCCCCGGGATTATCTTATCTCGATGTTTATCATTTATGCTTCGACTCGTTGTTGGGTTTGTTTATGTTATTTTCGGGTAGGATCCATCGTGGCACGACCTTGAAACACGCAAACTAGGTTGCCTATATTTCCATATATTTCGAAATGACTACTTTCTTGCCATGGCGGTAAATTCGAATACGGAACGTACAGAACGCATATTTTTTGCTGTGTTGGCGACAATTGTGGTGGCACTTTTTCATAGAGTTATAATCGTCATAATATGTATAGTTGGTACCATAGGAAACACAAGTATAATACAAGTATAATAATAATACAAGAAACACAATGGGGCGCGTGCACATGACTGTGAAATTATAGTTTCTGATGAGAAAGAAGCGTTCGATGCGTTACATTAAGCCTCGTTTAGTCAATAATTCCCGCGTATACCACAAGCGGCGCGGGTTTCTAGTATTAAACTAGCTTCTACGCGCGCGAATTAAAAAAAAATCGTCGCTTTTGCCGGGTTTCGAACCCCAGCCAAATGCAGTCACTGCGCTACGCAGGGCCTGCAATTCCAAAAAGAAAATTTGTAATATTTTTAATGATTTGAGCATTGGTGTGCCCAACAAACGAATGAAAAATGTGCCGGTTGTGAATCACTCTGCATAACTAATTTATTGCTTAATTTAATCCCTCATTTATTTATTTTTTGCAAATTCTACTGTTTATACAAATTAATTAATAAAAAGATTTCAGAACCTTGTTACGTAGGCAGGAATTTATTGACACTTTATACTATACCTGAACCTGATAATTTATTGTTTTCAACTCCGTTGTGTTTAATAATTCACAAGGGGTACTATACCTATAACTACCACGTAAAATGAAACAAATTGAAACAAACGGAGAAACGCACAATTGCCACCAGCAGCGTCTTCTAAAGTGTGAATTATTACAATCTAACTTATCCTACCTATCCTACTCCTCAGGCGCAATTCAATTTAGTTACCTTTCCTTTCGAGGAGAAGTCACATCGACCGCATTTTAATCTTTCAATTTAATTTTCTCATGTATTATTTCCTTTTCTCTTCAACAATCATTTTGTTTAGTTTGAGCCTCAGTTGAAGTCGAGATGTCGACTATATCACTTGCTTTGGTATGCTCAGTTTTCATGTTATTTCAATTCAAACAATTTGAAGCAAAAACTGATTTTAACCAGCATTTTCATCACCAAGAAATCCAACAAAGAGTTATACTTGCATTGGATAAGGTACTTGAATACATTTTAGAAAACAACAAGGATATCAATATTGACGGCTTATTCGGAGTAGTGTTCGTTCAAGGTATAATACCATTATTGCATAAAATTGATTATTTTGTTTTGAAATATTATCGATCTTATTTACAAGTTTGTATGAAGCATACTTTTATTTTATAGCTCATTTAAATGATATTCTTCATAAAAATCCTCCTAATTTGGATATTTCCTCTATAAAGAATTTAAAAAATAAGGCTGATATCATTTATGCTCTCATCAAACCAAATCTGTATCAAGGAAACTTCAAGCAAGTTACTTGTAAGTATTACGCATTTTTATTATATCGTTATTCAATTTTAAGTACAAACACAATTTGTGCGATATGTTAAGCAGCCCGGCACCTTCACTCTCACACATTGGCGGGTCTAAAGCTCGTCTATGATGAAACAATTATGTAGAAAATTCTTATAACATATAAGTGTAAAACAATGTTTAGCTGTTTTACACTTATATGTTATAAGAATTGCATGTTGCCCATGCATGTTTTGAATACTTGACCTAGAAAATCGGAAAAAGAGCCAGTACAATTTTTCATTATACGGTTTGAAATTATTTCAGTTGTAGAAGAAATCCTTGACCCCAACTTATGGCAACATCCGATTTACTTTACAAGTGGTCGCCTACAAACATTAGATTTCAATTCCCATGATCACACATTTGAGAGCTACCTAAACTATTTAAGCAGTAGCAACATGTCCGAATCACAATCAGACCAGTGTCTCCTGGAATTGATCCAGACAGGCTCCAAAGATTTTTTTCACGAGTGTCGGATATCTAATGTCTGTCAATGGCATATGGTCGATGATCCTAAATATGATCCAACTTATGGGATTACTCATCGGTATTGCTCGATCGCATTTAGCATGATTTTGGTGTTAATACTTTTGGCTACTTTTTATTTTTTTAGATTGTTGTATCTACAGATAGCGTTAACCCGAAAGTGTACAATGGATCCAAATTGGTATCAAACTAAAACTAACAGTTATTGCTCATATATTCTGTGGGAAGCCCGCAAGAATCAAGATTTCGGATTTGTGGATGAGTTGGATGACATTTTGTTTGAACAAAGTTAGTTTCTCTTCGTGTTTATTATAATCCATATAATCAGTAATATGAAATTTATATTTTAGTAACATTATGTGGATTTGAGGGGTATGCAGAATTCTTTCAAAAAGAATTTATTGAACATGTGTTGGATGCGCAGACCGAACATGGCTGCTTTTCCATTCCGACGTTGACCAACGCCAATTCTGAAACGGCATATAATCGGGAAAAACGAAGTGCCAATTTGATTAAATATGGATGTAATGATCACACAACTGGCTTGGGTGCTTCAACATTAGCAATTATGCTACGATATTTAGGATCTCAGTCTCAAATGATTTAAAACTTATGTAAACTTAAATTGGCAAATAAAATTGGTGTGGGCCCCACCTGGCTTTCTGATCTCATTCATTATGAGAACAAAAGCCCCGTGTTGACTCACAGATAGCATAACAATGTTTCAATGTTCATCGTTTTGTCCGTATCACTCATAGAAAAACGTTGTTCGTCGTGAAAGTCTAAATTAAAGGGCGGCAAACACGGCACGGCTGCCTTTGCCAGTTATGTGGTTTTTCGAGAATTAAATTCTACGCCATTCGGTGTAAAAATATACTGGGTATTCCATTTGACAAAATGAGATTATAGACAGTTGAAAGAACAAACATTTAGATAACCTGTAAACCGGAAAAAATGTAAGTATTTTAAATTTAACCTAACCTAACCTAACCTAACCTAACCTGTAAACCGGTAAAAAATGTAAGTATTTTAAATCTGGAAATGGCGTTTAAAAGCTTTACTCCTTATTTAAAAGTGGTTTAAAATTGCTTTTGTTGCCCAACCATAGTTATAAATAAATGTTGCATTTGAATTTAGAATTTTGAAAATTTATAAACGAAACCGGAATAACAGGAAAGCTATTATACAAAACAATAATACATATTTCAAGTTTAGTGTCGTTATAAAGCATTATCATTGAATTATCGATCTTTTTTCAAATTTGAGATAAAATATAGGGTGTTCCATTTAAAATAAGAAAGTTGATGCTTACTTCTGTCATAACATTTTAGAAAGAAAAAGCCTATTCGGTAACGCATAAGATATCTTGAGATTTTTAAAACAGATAGAAGGTAAAAAAACTTTAATGAACGGTTTATAACAGGCACCATTTATGATTATAAATTTGAAAATACCAGAATGAATACGAAATCGAGTACGATTATTATTATTGAGTATTTTAGCACGTTGTCACGTACCCACTCAAATTAAATTATGCATTATTTTTGTGAAAACAATTCACAAGATATTGTATAACTAAAACAATATCACTTTAAAACTACTAGTGTAAGATTTTGTTTACTGACGGTACTTTATAATTTATTTTTTAATATTTATTTTAAATTTAGTAAAATATAATGACTTTCTGAACTTGTTAAAACAAATTTTTAGTAATTTTTTGGATCATTTAACCACCTTCTTTAATTAGCTGCATACGTAATATATTAGCAAAATGTTAAAGTAACTATACATTTACTATCAAAGTGCAATAATTATTCTAACATACTTTAGTTTTTTTAGGAAAACATCATGTTGGTACATATGTTTAATAATAGTTATTGTACTTTTCATGAACAATTCATTTATCTCAAAATATATGACTCCACAATTGTTAAAATCGTCTACTGACGAAGAAAAATTTCATTTGGAATTACCTACAAAAGGATATTTAATTAAAACGCCTGGCTGTACAATACCCGATTTGAAAGCAAATGATCCACTTATAACGAAATATATTTTCGATGCTGAACCTATTATTTGCAACAATGGTTTACCACCTTTATTTGAATCGAACAAAACTTCAATTTATTTAAAAAGGAACTCATTAAAGGATTACAATATCACTTATGTGAGTAAATTAATGTGTTGTTATCAATACTTTAAACGCAAGCAACCAATAAATAATGAATCTGATGAACATGTTAAATACACCAAAAATTGTTACAACTTTTCTGAAAGCATTAAGGTCAGTAACAAAGAAGATTTTGTAAGAATACAATGTGAATATAATGAGACACTCATTTACAAGGACTTTTTTCATTTTATTTCATTAAAAGATGAAATAAAAGAAGTTCGCACTGAATCAAAAAGTGAATTAAATGTTTTGGTGATGGGTTTGGACGCATTATCAAGATTGAATTTTCATCGTCAAATGCCAGAAACAGCACTTTATTTGAACAAACTTGAAGCGGTCGAGCTGTTAGGATACAACAAAATAGGTGACAACACGTTTCCAAATTTAATCGTGGCATTATCCGGTCTCAACGAAACGGAATTGCTAAAAACATGTTGGCCAAGTACAAATGCCTACTTTGATGATTGTGAATTTATTTGGAATTATTACCAAACTGCTGGGTACAGAACAGCATTTGGTGAAGATGCCGCACAGATGGGTCTATTTTTATACCAAAGACACGGATTTTTACATCAACCAACCGATTATTTTTATGATCATTTCGATCTTGCTGCGACTAAAGAAATTGGAAACAGTCATAATATGAATGTGCATGAATGTCTTGGCTCAAGGCCTGTTCATCAAGTATTCACCAGGTACATAAACAACTTTGCAATAACAATGAACAAAAGAAGACAAAAGTTTTTTGCTTTTTTCTGGTCAGCTAGTCTCACTCATGATTATCTAAATAAGCCCAAGTTGGGGGATAAGATTTTCAAGAACTTATTATTAGAACTTGATCAACAAGGAGTGCTTAACAACACTGCAATGATATTTTTAAGTGATCATGGAATACGTTGGGGTGATATTAGGTCCACGTTTCAAGGACGAATGGAAGAAAGGCTGCCATTCCTATATATTATTCTACCAAAATGGTATAAGAAACAACACCCTCAATACTATAACAATTTACGAACAAATGTACATCGTTTGACAACGCCTTATGATTTACATGAAACTTTACTTAATTTACTAGACTTCGAAATGTATGAAACCAGAAATTTGACTAAAATTGATCACGGAATTAGTTTGTTCCACTCCATACCGAGAGAAAGAACTTGCAAAGATGCCAGAATTGCTCCACATTGGTGCACGTGCCAAACGAACAAAAAGTTGAGCACCAATAATACCGACGTTGTTAAAGCTGTACACTTTACAATACATGAGCATATTAATAAACTATTAGATGGATATGCTGATTGTTATAAACTAGCCCTCGATGAAATAATGGATGCGTATGAATTAATTAATCTTAACAACATTACTAACTATTTGAAATCAATGCAAGACATTGGTATTATATTTAAGACTAAACCGGGTGATGCTATATTCGAAGCAACAGTGCGTAAAAAACTTGTTAATATTGATACAGAAAATAATAGTAACACTCAGTTTTCTATTACTGGAACTGTAAGTAGATTAAATTTGTATGGCGCGCAAAGTCGATGTATTCATGATTTTCATTTAAAGTTGTATTGTTTCTGTAAATAATTAATGCCAAAGAAATCTGCATTAGTTTTAGCAATTAGATACATTCGGACAAGCTCAACCTGCCTGATTTGGCCACAATATTGTCATATTTTGTTTTTTACTTATTGTACTTTCACTCATTCTGTTCATTATGCTGATGCTTCCTTGCAACGATTTTATTACCGTTGACTGAATAAATATAAATTTAAAATATACCAGTCAACAATTCAACGATTTGTGCTCCTTTCGTAAACATCGGTTGCGCTGTTTACAAAGCATATATGATGTATATTTTAGAATTAATGTTATAGGTATAAAAAACCTACCTAGCTTATTGAAATTATATTTCTATTTAAATTCTAGTTGGGAATTTTTATTATGTACATAATTTTAATTCTAGTCAGCTACAGCAATTCTCTATCTTGCAAACATACTCGGCTACCTATGAGTTCAGACGGAATTAAGATTCTTGATTTACTTTAAATGTTTAAAATTATGTACAAAATAGGAATTCGAAAAGAAAGTAAAAAAACACGATAATATACAAAATAAAAGGTGTTCCATTTGAAATTACAAAGTTAGAAGTTGTATGTATACTAGTGTAGTGAAAAATCGTATACACCCAATGGACAATTAATTATAAACATCTTAAATTACATCCTAAATTTGCCTTACCTTACCTTGCTTACTTGCCTAGCCTTGCCGTACCGATACGGTACCGATCTGGGTCCGGGGATGCACTGATGACTGAAATTTTAGATATTTTATCGTCAAATCTACTGAGAAGTAGGCACTTCTCTGCTGGTATGCCCGCAACTAAAGTTGCATTTCATTTCAAAGCGCATGCTTTGGAGTACATTTATGACTAAGCATAGAAGTACTTAAATGCCCAAATATTTAAGTACTTCAAAGCATGCGCAGAATAAGCATATGAAAATTGGCTGAAAATTATCTGAATAATTTAAATAAAATTAAATCCGAACATTTTATTTAGGATAAAATCCTGATACAAAAATCGGAAAATCGTTAAAAAAAACTGATGAAAAAACAAACTGATTTCTGGCGCCAGCTACCTCTTGCAACTCATGTGATCCTGGTACGAAATGTGAAATTTTACTCCAATGTTGACGTTCAAATTGATTCAAATCGACGAAAATTTGAGTTTTGGAACCTGGATGGATATTGTTGCCTCGCAACAATGTTCTGCAATAATCTGACGGCGGCATTGAAATAAAATAAATGTATGTGCCTAGCATAAAAATCCACTGTTATGGATTAAGACACAATTATAAACTTTTTCATAATTATAATCGTAAAAGTACAATCATTGACAATAAACTAATGAAAATAAAATAATAAAACACACACTTGAACTACAATTAATTACATATCTATTATATTGTACATAAAATTGTGTTTATTTATACAGCATTAGAAATTAACAATTCTAAGTAAGTTCATCACAGATGACAAAAGCTGTGAACAAATAAGTGTTTACAAAATGTGTAATGAAATAAAACTAACTAAAAATTAAACTGTCTTCATTCGAGTAATAAACAATTGAGTCTATTTAAAAAGCTTATGTATGAAAGCCCTTTGAAAAAGTAATTAAAAAACGCAATTGGTGTTTGTGTAACGGTTTTTGCGTTTCATACGAATAATGTTTTACAATATTGTCTGATTTCAAGACGTCAAAGCTAGTTAAGAAGGCCTCCGCAACTAATGAAAGTAAATACTGTCTTTTATTAACAAGTATGCTAAACAACCTAAATTAATACATCATTTGCCTTATCTTAACAATTACAATCCGTCTTTTTGTTTCATATCCCATAATAATTAACATTATCAACTAAAAATCGATGAAGCGTTAAATCTTTCTAATAGATATTATCCAATGTTAAAAATTCTTTTATGAAAAATACATTTTATAAATTTCGCTATTATATATTTTTTTTAAGTTTTATGTTCAATAATCGATTGGTACTCTGTAGTTTTTCCTTGTTGTTTTTTTTATTAAGTTTTCATTGATTCTACCACTTTTATTTTTGGTAAGATTAATATACTGCAAATTTAGTTGGTGTACTAGTTCTGTTCTGAGTACACGACACGCGCATTTTATCTGTGTAAAATTTAAAAATAGCCTAAATCTATCGCTTCCATAATTGGTTAATAACTAATTTTGGTAGCATTTATAAAAGAGTAATGCTAGCAATCGGGAAGCGCTAAAAGCAGCTCTACATAATTTTAAGTCAACTAAATCACTTGAAAACATTCATTTTGGATTATTTGAAGCTCATGGTAAGTATAAATGTGTAAGTATTATTTAGTTGTCTTTTAAACGTTTATGTTTTAAATTTATTATTATAGTTTCGCTTTTATTTTCTTTAGATAAGCTCAATTGATTGGATTGTTCCGTGTCTTCGTCTATGTATTTGTAATTTATTTCTTCTTTTAAATAATCTTCTTCAGTTTTATTTTGTTTTCTAATGTATCGTTTTATTATAGATACGCGACTCCACTATGATGCGTTTTCTAATCATTTAATTTTTAGTAAGTTAAACTTGATATGAAATGTATCATTATGGCATTTGAAGCGAGATATTTTCTTCATCCTTCATATCGTAATAATCTTGTTCTTGTTGTAATATAAATAGTTAAAAATGTCTTAAAATTATGTAGTCAATTTGAAATTATGTATTGGATTGGATATAGGTTTAATTTAGTAATGAAATCAAGTCATAAAATTCATTCAATAAAACTAATAATAAAACAATACGCATACATTGCATATAATTAGGCTATATTATAACAAATGTCTTTCTAAGAAGTGGTTCTTGAATCCATAAATATATTCTAAATTTAAAATTTAAGTTAAGTAAGCACTGACCATAAATCCGATCACAAAACAAATTAAAAATTGTATTAAACCGTATCATTTTGATTTGAATATTTATTAATTATTGTTTTTCTTTTATTTTGTATTTATTTATATGTATTCTATGTATGTACTCTTATATTTCTATCCATTAAATAAAATGTTAGTTTTAGTTATAATATGTATTGTTGAATCGAATGTACATTCGAGTCACTCTATATATCACATTTTATAACAATCCATGTCAGTGCTTAACTGGTATACATTTATGAAATTCTTATCGATTTTCTTAAATTCACTTATTCATTGAATAATAATCGTACAATAATTATGTAAAGAGTTGTGGATCATGAACAATTACGAATACTTTGTTAGTTCGTATGTTGATAAATTTCACAAGCCTGTAATGAATTCATTTATGTAGTTGTTCATTAATAAATTTGAGATAAATTTCACAACGTACATTATTCAAGGCACGATTGTATCCAGTACATGATAAGAGTAATCTTATTCTTTTTATTAAATTTTATATGTAATCCAAATGTATTTCATCAATATGTCTTTTTCTAATCATTTCTTTGATTTTATTTGATTTTTGCAGTAATTAACTGTTAATAATAATACATGGATTGATGTGTGTCCAGAATTCAATAGCAGAAAGACGGCCATTTTGTCACACCTATTTCAAAATGGTCAACTCTATAGGTAAACATTCTCACTTGATAAAAATTATGTCAGAACGTATTTAGATATACGTTGACTTATCACTTAAGTTAAAATAAAAACTAAGGGAAGAATTGTATTAAAAGTAAATTTAACATCCTAGATCTAAACTTAAGTTGTTATACAGATTGTAGCGATATCAGTATTCGTGTTCGCATTGGAAAGACGATAACGATGCTTGATTTGAAATCGTATTATGGTGTCGTAGTTATTCACTGTCGCTAGGATCAACCCAGTCAACGCTCGCCCATGCTGGAAGTTCAGTTTGGTATTCCCAGCCAGGTCCCTTTAATAAACAAATTGCATATTTGATTAAGAACATTACACATTTTCATTATACAGGGTGTTTCATAGATGGCGGATTTCCAACTATGTAAAACAGTAGATTAAATCACAAGTATGACTCACTCGATATTTCCAAGCGTGCAAATACATAACTAAATCTTGTGGTTTCGGGTCCCTGTATCTGACTTTGCATTCGTAGCAATGTTTATCGACGCTCATTTTGTCCGGATTAAAACTAAAGTCAGGAGCTTCGTGTCCGGTCTGAGTGGCCACAGTTACTTTCGCCTCAATATCCTTAGCGCTACCTCCTGATGACGCCGATAACATCAGCGAATGCGGAGTCGACTCGCAAGCAATTTGACTGGTATTATCCAAACTATCGTCGCACGGTGACGGTTCCCTTGATACTGACACTGAGTCGCCATCGTCGTCGCCTAAGACTCGATCTGGAACATTACAAGTTTGCCAAGTTTCCTAAGCCATGCCATGGAGCAGCTAATATTACCTTTCTGAACCAAAGTGTTAACGAGCGACTCGTCGAGATCGCCGCCCTTTCGCGGATTAAACATTGATAATTCACTGTCCCCGTCCATTCCCAGCCAGTTTTCGGCGTTGTGAATGTGAATCAAATCACGTACCAATTCTTCGTCGCTTTTGCCACCCAGATCACCGCCTTTGCCTTTCATTGGGCCGAAAACGTCGTGATTATAAAGAGGATCATTAACTACGGGATATCCTGCAATGCGTAATTGATTTTAGTTGGGGAATTGGCGAGAAATTGCACAAATGAGTTAAATACCTAAGTATTGAAGATGTACCCTGATCTGGTGCATTCTACCAGTTTTCGGTTTACAAAGGACTATGCTAGTTTTACCATTGTAGCCTAGTTTTTGGAAAATGGTTGTGCAGTCTTTGCCTTTCGGTGAAACTTTACAGACTCCAATTTTATAGCTAACTACTTCGATGGGTTCTTTGCACTCGATTATTTCACTATAGCAATAGAAAAAGAAACAACGAAATGAGAAATTAATTTGGGAGTGGTGCGTGGCGTGGCGTGAGTGGAAAGTTGGGAAAACATTAAAAATGCATCGATTAATTACACTCGCTAGCGCCAAAGTTAAATTGTATTGTTGAATGTTTCAATAGGTAAGAGGCAAACTAAAAGCAAAGAAGACCGCCTCTTTCGACTTACTTGGGAAATTCGCCTTCGACCCTACAGACGTACTCCTTTTGTACTAATCGGTTTCTAATTTGGTGTTCCATTTGTCGCGCCTTCTTCGGCGATCTGCCGAATAACAATAGTCCGCTCGTCAGTCTATCAAGCCGATGAATTGTGCGCAAATTCTTCAAGTTGTATTCTTTGGCGAGGATAAATACGACTGTATTGTGCCTGTATCTGCCACATGGATGAACCTATTCAATCGGGAAAAGCGTAATAGAAAAAGTACAATTAGTCAAGTTTGCGAACAATTTGCTAAATAAACAATGATTCAGATTTTATGCGCCAAATAAATATAAAGTTTAAATGGGAAAATTCAGATTTAGGTGAAAATGTGTTGATCAATGCACGCATTAATAAATTGTTTTTGTCACTTTTTTTGATTTCGTTCATATTTATACAAGGAAATTAGAAGAATTAACGATTATAAATTGCATGTGCAAAACGTTAGTTTAAACAGGCAGGCAGAAAGTTATACATTTGAACAATCAACCCTAAAAACTTAATGATGCGTTATAAACTTAATGATGCATTATTTATTCAGGATAAACATCAATAACCCGAAGCAGTCCTTAAAATGTAATAAAATAATATATTCCAATATCTTTTGGTGTTTATGATATCCTTTCATGTTTCCTTCATTACGTACAGAGTAGTCAAGAGTTGTTTAAGTACGTTTTTCTCGGATCTAGGAACCGGAACCACGCGGTACTACTCACCGGAAGGGAACACGGTTTATCCAAAACAATTAAGTCTTCGTCTACATGTATTAACTTGATTGGGTTTGCTAACACAGGAGTTTCATGCCTGCAAACAACCAACAACAGCACTTTAAAAAGCTCTGCTGCGCCCTGTCTACTTGTGTGTGATGCGGTGATTTGGTATTTTAACTTCACCAACGTCAGCTAAATAGCTTTTGTACAAAATCAAAACAGTCATTGATAAGTAAAAATATTAGCTTTAACTAAAATAAATAGAAGTGAATAGAAGTTAAAATTATTAGTACAGGAAAAACTATTTATACTTATTCATATTAAGCGATTTACAAAATTAAAGTTAAAAAATGTGTGTAATGTTGGTTATTGTTAAAGTAACTAAAGCATTTTTGCGTTGGTTGTTTGATTATTTAATTAAACATTAAACAAACATAAAATAAAATTCCGTGATTTGGTTTGCGTGCATTGTTTTGGGGGTAAGTTTGAAACGAATTTGCCCGTTTTGTAAAACATGATCATTTTCAACTTTGTCTTTGTCATAATTGATGGTTGTAAATACATGTAAATAACGATAACAAATAGAAAATGAAGTATTGATTGAGCATTTGGCAGTCTCGTCGCCACTTACTGGAATAGAGGCAGGCTTGTTCACCACCACTACGTCCTCGTCCATGTGCACAATGGTGATGGGGTGACACGTCACTGGTACTTCGTGTCTGGAAATATTAGTACGTCTTGAGGTACTGAATTTGATCAACAAATATTTGGATCCCTTCCAATAATTGCATCTCCAAATATTTCCAAACAACGTGGTTAAATATTTGTACAAATTGAATTTGTTGTTACAAAAACGCATCAAAGGTAAAACAACATAAGAAAATTTTATTGTTAATCAGATAAGAAAAATATAAGCAACAAATACGGTCACTTGGTATTGGTAATAGGTATTGGTAACTAATGAAAGAATCATTTTCAGATGCATTAGTGGATGGTTCCAAGTTCAAACGTGAATAATAAGTACATAGATGCATTCATGTATTCACTACCGAAATGTGATAAAATAGGCCATTTTGTCAATATTTGAAAAATAGATGAATCTAAATTTGTGGTATGTAGTATGTTAATGACCTAATATACCACGCATCGGTGATGAATGCATACATTCTAAATTGCATGTAGTACGCTACACAATGTGCAATTTTAAATGGAACAGAACACAAGTAAATTGATCTCATATGCACGAGAAAAATAACAATATTCTAAACTGTTTCTTAGAATTCATGTGATTTTGTACGGCGTCCATTTTAAAAAGCATACGTGTGTATTTAAACATAAATTAAATAATATATTACACAATAATACATAAGTATAAAACATAATTAAGTTAAGTATGGTGCAATTAGTAATGTTGTATACTTAGGTGTTTTGATTATAACTTTCTTAACATTTAATTAAAGTGAGCTAAATATACTTGTTAAGTAGACATGTGAGAAAGCAGAACCTCATTTTAAGGCTTTTGTATTAAATAAAATAAAACAAATTAGACATAAAATGTATTCCTATGGAATTCAGCAGCAAAAAGCCCCTCGGGAAAAATATTAACACAAATATTTACCACAATTTCTAGTTAGTACTTTACAAAATGTCCCTTGTCCACACGAACACCAAACGGACGCGCAATATACTTGATGCTTTAGTGTGACTGTACAAAACCAACAGAAGCCGAAATGTAACGTTA